>JAOVVB010000034.1:10904724-10914490 GCA_028570985.1 Heterobranchus longifilis | reverse complement strand
CCTTGCCTCTCTCTCTCTCTCTCACACACACACACACACACACACACACAACGTAAACACCAATGCTGGATTTATTACTAAATAATGACTCAAGACACATGAGCTAACTGGCTTGTGTGGCAACCTGCTGCTCTACAGAAATAAATCAGCAAAGCACAGACACACACAGCAAGTAACAAACAGTTCCATGGAATGAAACTCGATTTCCACGTCTTCGCCGTTAGCTTAGCTTAGCAAAATCATCCTGCGCCTTGTCTCAGATCTCTGCATTCCTCTGACTGAGACCCGTGTAGAGGCCAGCTGTTTTATTTTCCGGACTGCTGAGATAACCATGCTTCACAAACGCAGATAACAACTCCAGATTATTCAGCCTTCATCAGTTCTACACACTCCTACTGCAAAACAAACAAAAAAATAATCTAAAGCCAGCCAACTCCTGATCCCCAGCCAGAGCTTTTACAAGCTTCTGCTTTAAACTTGTTAAGATGTACAAGCTGTTACTCAAACCTTCATGACATCTACATACTCCTCGAGTAAACTATCTAAAGCCAGCCAACTCCTGGTCCCCAGCCAGAGGTCTACAAGCTCCTTTTCTAAGCTTGTCAAGATCTACAGGCTGCTAGTCCAACCTTCATGGGGTCTACATACTCCTAAGTGAACCGTCATGAACCATGTACTCCTGCTCAAAGCCTGTTAATATCTAGGGCTGATTCTCCAACCTTCATGAGGTCTTCATACACCTACTCTATGTTTGTGAAGACCTCTAGGCTGTTCCTTGAACTCAGGTCTACTTACTCCAACAGCAGGATACCTAACTCCAGCCAACTCTTTGTCCCCAGCCAGAGGCCTACAAGCTTCTTCATGCAAGCATCATGAGATCCATCTGCTCTTACTTTAAACGTTTTATGATCTACAGATGGTTACTCCAAACTTTGTGAGGTCTACAAGCTCCTAAAGCAGCCTATCTAAGGCCAGCCAACTCCTGGTCCCCAGTGTTCTACAAACTCCTGCTCTAAGTTTGTTACGCCAACCTACATGATGTCTACCAGTTTCTAAAGCAACCATCATGAGGTTGACCTGCTCCTACTGGAAATATGTACATGCTGTTACTCCAAACATACTCCAGGTGTATATACTCCATCAGAAACCTATCATAATGCCCACTAACTCCTGGTCCGAGGCCGAGGTCTCCAAGCTTCTACTCTAAGCTTTTTAATATCTACAGGCTGCTTCAGCAAACTTCTTGAGGTCTCCAAGCTGCTAAACAACCATCATGAGGAATTTTGTGCTCCTACTCTAGACTTTTTCAAGATTTTTAGTTAGTTCCTTGAACCTTCGGGAGATATCCACACTCCAGCACTAACCTGTCTGCAAACAGGAAAGCCAAATGCAGGTTTGTCAGAGCGTTGGGGGTCACAGGGTCAAGCCGCGGAGACAGCTCTGAGTTACTCATTTAGCTGTGGTGTGTGTGTAAGTAGAATAATGGCAGTGTGTAAGGTGGATGTTCCTAGACAAACAAGCTTAAGTGACTGACACTTGTTTGTTCAGTTAACACAATAATCAAACAAACCAAACTTAAACAAGTATGGACTCAAATCCAATCCATCTTTTGTCTCAATCTGTCTGGCGATCTGTATGAACAGGCAAGTAGTGCTGGTGCTTTGTGGCTCCACAGCGGAGGGTTCCATCATGGAGCTCCAGTTGTGGAGCTGGCATTCATGCTGGATGATGAAGTATTGAGCATAAACCATTACAAATAAACACTTTGATCTGCTGTTATGGGACGATAATTGAAAGCTTAAAGCTTGTGTAAGCTACACAATTATATAATTACAAACCCAGTTCTTATGCATTATTCGCAGCTGACCACCAACTACAGAACTTGATCAATAGCATTAGCAAAAGAGAAACACCTGACAGTCCTCATACAAGGATTTTGACACAATGCAGTTGAAAGAAGAGCCTTGGCTCTCACATGAACATACGGTAGTGGAGTCTCACAGGGTTAAAACTGATCTTATTTTGACAACAGATAACTGTTGCAATTTTTCCTGAAGTCCGAAAGTCTTCTTTTTCATTACCCATTAGATTTCTAGCTCCTACTGTTACAACTGGTCTTCAGTGTAAGGCTCTGAAATTCAGAATGGAATTTAAGTGCTCACGCTCAGCTTGATCTTTAACCTCAAAGCCCCTGCTATGCCTGGTGACCTTCCACCTTTATAAACCTGTAGGTTAGCTCCGGACGCTCATGCTGCACTGAGGCGTTTCGACCTTCGATGGGGTGTGTCACGAGTTTATGCTGGGTTTTTAAACCTAGCATAAACTCGTGTGATGGAAAGATCTACTCTGCCAGGCAAAAGTTTTGCAATAACAGCTGTAATATGAAATTATTTTGTATTATTATTACTAATCTTTTCATTTTTACATTTGTTTTTCAGACATTTGCTGCACTTTCGGAAAAAGACCGAGCAGGTAGGTCTTCATGATATTTATCTGTAATACCTGAACTGCTTCTTCTGTGGCTTGTTAATCCATTTTCTTTACATGAATAGTTATTGAGCAACAAACCTAGCTTGGCACTTAGCTAACGACCTTAGGTATCTTAGTTAACTTCACTTTTTTGTTCTGGTTCCTTCTCAATACTTCAAAGTGTACATTGTTGCAGTGGATCTGAACGCAAATACTCTGGCGTGTTCTGCCGTTCTGGAGACAACATAGTAATCCCACTCAGATTCTGCACCAGCAGGACTGATACCATGTTCTCCATGTTTGGGTCATTTTTGTGACACCTACTGAGGCTTAGTAAGGGTCTGTTTAGGTAAATGAACCAAATAAACGCAAATACTCAAAATAAAAACTGATAAAGTACAGTACACACCCACTGACTTCCACTTCAACCATATATTTGGATCGGTGGCCTGCTGGTCTGAGCCCAAGTTATGTGGTGTGATGACCCCTGTGGTTCTTCGGCTCTGTGTGTGTGAACGTGATGCAACCCAGAGCACAATATTTCCCCTGTTTAGGCTCTAGAGAAACTACTTTGTGCTCTTCCATTTTGCAAAAAACAGGGAGAAGATTCCTGTTACATTTCTTACATTGTTATTTGAACATGTATTAAAGATGAATGTGTTGAAGAGGATAGGAATGCCAAGTGTGATAAATCACAGGAACTATCCTGTGTCCCAACACCTAGGCACAAAACCAAGATGTTAGCATTCACAGCTATTTTAAGGTATCAAAGGGCACATGGATGGAGCTGCAAACAGAGTGAAAGATCATAGTGTTCCTGAGCCTGGGTTGAGGAATTTTGGAAGGAATGTTCACATTTTGTTTATTAAGGAAGATAGTTTGGTTAAAATAATAACAAGGTTGAATTGTTTCTGGTGCAAATTGTAGCATTAATGATGTACAGATTCTTTTCAATCGTTGACCTTTCCAACACTGGAACTCATTTTGGAGTTCTTGACCAGTCAAGTCATAAGAACGTCTTCAGTAGCACTTTATTCTGGTCAATATCTTATTCACGTATCCAAAACTTATCCGTAGAACATGGGATGTGATGTTTGAATACACCATTAGGGCACCATGCATGCACAATCATACACTCATTCACACCAATCCACCTACATGTTTTTAGAGATGGAAGAAAACCACGTGGACAGTGGGAGAATATTGTGATATTAACTCAAGCTTAGAATCAGATCTGAGATTGTGGAAAAGGCTATGCTTCTCCATACATCACCATTCTATTTACTGTATGTTTAAAGCATAATAAGAATTTAAGAATCAGAGCCTCTATGACTATGATTCCCTTTACAAGAACCGACTGTGATAGTTCTTCAGGCTGTCCTTCTGTCCTTACCTGTAGGATTTGTTTGTAACACCTTTAAAATGTGACTTAATGATTAACCAGCCAAAGAACCCTTGAAGAACCCTTTGCTTTATCATTCCTCTGAAGGACGGTGGTAAATATGAACCTAAACACTCAAACTGCTATCATACACTGCACCCCCACTTCCTGTTCCTCCTGGAACCTGCTTGTTAAAGGCAGGAAATTCCAATGTGCACTCTCTGGATGGTGAGACAGGAAAAAGAGAATAATAGAAGATAAATGAAGGATTGGGAATGAAAGATGTGTTGGGAGGATAGCTGCAGCCTTCATCTAGATTTTCTTGATTGACACCGTCTTGTCTTGACTAACACTGTATGTTTTTTTACGAAATTATTTAGTTTCTCGCATTGAGAGCTAAAGAAGTTCCTGAACCAACAGGATTCTTAAGATGAATGCCAGTCATTTTTCTGACATCAAATCACACGCTCACCTGCGGTACTCCTTAGTACCTGCAGTAATCTCTGAATAGACCCCACCACACACACCCACACGCTTCTCTTTCTTTCTGAATGCCCAAGGCGCTTTGATGTGTCGGTTCCTTCTGAGCATTCCTTCCCCCATTGCCCCCACTCCTTCAACCACCGAGTGGAACCAAGGCAAGAACAAAGGGTCTATTAGTAATTTCTCAAGCCTTGTTCTCAGATGCAGGTCCAGTGTAGAAAGGTCTGTTTGATTATGATCAGAAGGAACAGGTTTTGATCGGACACACAAGCTGCATGGCAAAAACATGTACAGTATAAAGAAGATACTATGAAGATACTAGTGGGCTGAATGGGTGAGAACCTACAACGATGATGCAATTGATCATCATTGTGGGTTATCTCACAAGGATGGCTCTTTGGTACGTTATGGGAACGACCATAATGTCTGATGGAGTATGAAAACATCGGACGCTTGAACAAACGTCAAAACCAAACATGCTGGCTGCTTTGCAGACTGGGACTTCTCTGTAATGTGTAATGATTCGTACTTCAATGTGCAATAATGCACTGGAGCATTATCCCATGCAGTATCTGGCGTAGCAACCACATGCACCGTCTTTGCCACGACTGTCTATTTCTGACCCCTTACCGCCTCTGCATAAGGCTCCAGGACTAACAAAAGCATACCGGTACTGGGTGGAGGCTGTCTAACAATGGCCTTGGCTCACTCTTTAAATAACCTTAAGTCTACACACACAGTAGTCTCTCTCCATCCATCTCTTGATAGCATTGGCTCTACTGAACTTTCACCCAGAGTGCTCATTATTCAAGAAGTGACACTCGAGTATAACGCATGTTTACACCACACACTATCTATTGATGGAAAGCTAGGTGGAGAAGGTAGTGCGGAAGTGTTTTATCACTCTGAGGAGGTGCTGGAGATATCTTGGGATGGCCTTGGTTTCCAGGAACTGATGCTTGTGTTGTGTATAATGAGAAAGAAGATTAATCTAGATTAAATTCTTTTTCTCGAATCGTAGTTTTTCTCATGGTTATGATTTTCGACCTGGGTGTCCTGAAAGACATCTGTGTGCTGTTCTGTTGAGACAAGAACAACTCTCTTGTTCTATGCTCAAGCGAGTTGTTGCTCTTAAAGGAAGACAGAGAGTGACTTTGATTTTATGTGCACTTTATTATGAAAACAATGCTAAAAAGCTTCTTTATGTATTTTAACTTTTTTTGCCTATATTAGGCGTGGTATTACATATTTACAGCTTCTTTTTTTTTTTCTTTTTTTTACATCAAGCCCCCCACTCCCACCCCCTACCAATAACCCAAACCCATTTCTCAGTCTTGGTTCTGTTATAGTTCATCAGTCTCTATTAAAGTTCACCTTCTGTTCAGAGTTTATTGCTTTCTTTTCAGCTACTGTCCATTTTCATAGCCTGCAGGCATAAAATAGGCATAGGCATTTTATACTCGCATTGTTTACAGAGTTAGCGATGTTAATACATTAATAATGTAATTAACATTGGGTGCAGTGTTTGTTTCAGTGGTGCTATTGTGTTCATCACTGACCTCTTTTAGCTCTCACTTCAGAGGTCAGTAAGGCCTGTTCCAGGCTCCAGTTCCCCGGTGTTCTCCCGCTGGCTAGCCTTCTGCTGCTGCTGCTATAGCCCGGCCGAGTCGCCCTCTGAGCTCCCCGGCTGCACAGCTCTGTGAGGACAGCACAGCCTTTTATCTCCAACATCCCCGCACTCAAAGCACCTCAACTGGGCAGTGACTGTGTAACACCTGTCACCAACATTACACTTAAGTGTCTCTTCCTGATTGTTTAAAAAAAATGTAAACCTGTCTATGTAAAGAACGTGTCTGACTTTGATGCTCATACATCCAAATGGGATAGCTCTCATGGGCCTGACTAACCTTTCAAAGTGATCCAGCACCTTCATGAGGGTTTTGTCTTTAATAAACGGGGAAAGGTTGAAGATCACTGCTTCTGTCACAGGGGCTGACTGTCTCCCTCTCACCCATTTTCCACTCTTAATGAGTGTACCCACGATAATTTGTTTTGACAAAAACATTACCATGGCTTTGTTTCTTGATGCTTTCACACTCTACCTGCTCTAACAGCATCTCCTCCACCTGTGCACTGCTCCCTGGCACACACATTATGCCATGTCAGAGATCCAACGGGGGGGGGATTATAGTCCTACAGGAACTTGGCAGGACACCAAACAGATCTCCATGTTTTATCCCCCAAACTCAAAGCATGTTCAGAGAGAGAGAGACATGAGGACAGAGAGAAACATAACTATGCCAGGGTAAGTGAGTGGAGATTCCGTCAGTGTTTCTGGAACAGCTGTATTTCCAGGAGCTGCAGTGTTTGCGTTTCAGGGAAGTTAGCTCGGCCCCAAGGTCGAGCCCGGGGGAACTCCAGTTTTACTCACCTTCAATACCTTACTTTCGAAATGTTTATTTCACTCTAATTCATGAACTTTCCATGTAATCTTTTAAATGAAGAACTATGCAGAAAGATAATGAGATAATGGCCCCCGCATGGCTTTCCTGCTCTTATCTTTGGTCCGGACCAACGCTACACATGGCAGTCCTCGATTTAGTCCGAGCTCATGACTCACATTATCTGCCTGTGCCCTTATTTACATCTTTCAGCTTCTATACTTCAGTGCTTCTATCTTACCTACCATGGTTTATCATGAAAGTAAACTCAAACCCTGCTTTAAAAAAAACTTTAAACTCAAATGAGGTTCGATTTCACACAGCGCAGATCTAAACACATTCACCGTTTATTGATGGAGTACAGTGTTGTCCTGATTTTTTCACTTCCTGTACACCAAGTTCTCATCCTTATCGTCAGTTTTCCTCCCGCGTCCGAGTAAACACGACACACTATGTGAAGAGTTGGACAGGGTGAAGGACGCTTAAAAAACCATTTCCTCTGCCTCATCTCTTTATAGTCAGGCTTCTTTTTATAGCCTGGGCTTGTCACCTCTGTGTGTGTGTGTGTGTGTGTGTGTGTGTGTGTGTGTGTGTATATAATCATCAGACAAACAGGCTGGGAAGCGAGACAGTGAGGCGTGTGTGTGGTGCTGAGCCGTGAGTCAGCGTGAGGTGATCTTTCTTCGAGAACTCACAGGGCTGTGTCTCTCATCAGCGACTGAATGAAACTTTATTGATAAAAATCAACACAGGAATGAAATGTTCTTTCGAAATGACCAGCATTCAAACATAAATCAGTGTGTAGGTATATGAGTGTGTGTGTGTGCGTGCTGATTCTTTCTTTCAACAATTTGCATTCAAAAGACAACGCAAAAGTTCTAACATCAGTCTATAAATGCTGGCAATTTAAAAAAGACATGATCATTTTGTCCGGTCTTGTCCGGATTATTGGGTTTGACATGTTTTTTAAAGATCTTTCAAAGAGATTTACTTTAAATTGCAATCCATTTAGACATTCCAGCTGTGAATGAAAAAGAAGGGAAAAAAGATGAAAAGTAAAGATCAGGTGGATGTAAGAAAAGAGAGAAACAGACAGATGGTGAGAGCTATACAGAGACCCATGAAGAAAGATAAAAAGAATGACAAAGAAGTAATTGAAAAGGACAGATAAAGAAAGAAAATGAGTGAGACAATGAGGAACATAATGAAAGAGAGACAGAGTGAGACATGAGGATAGAGGGACATAAAGGAGGAGAGAGACCAGAGGACAGAGAAAGAGATATGAAAACAAATAGAGAGTGACAAGAAAAGAGACATGATGACAGAGAGGCTGAGACAGAGAAAGACATAAGGACAGCAATAGAATAAAACTGGTAAAGACAAAAAAAGAAAATTACAGAAAGAATGAGTCAGCAGGTGAGACAAAGAGACAGGAAGATGGAGAGACATATGGACAGAGATAGATATGAAGACAGAGAGAGTGACATGAGGACAGCAGGAGTCTGAGACCTGTAAGGAAAGATAAAGAGAATTACAAAAAAGAATAAGTGAGAGACAAGAAAGAGATTAAAAGGACAGAGAGGCAGAAAGCAAGTGAGATGAAAAGGAACATAATGAAAGAGAGACCGAGAGAGAGAGAGACATTAGAATCGAGAAAGACGTGAGGACAGAGAGATATGAAGACAAAGAGAGAGTGACAAGAAGAGCCATAAGGACAGAGACAGTGAGACAGAGAGAGAGACATAAAGAGAGAGGGAGAGAGTAAGACAAACAGAGAGAAAATGAGACACAGTAAGGGTGCAAGACAGAGAAAGCCACTGAGAAAGACATGGGCATGAGGCACAGAGAGAGTGAGACAGAAAGAGACATGAGGACAGAGACAGTGAGAGATACACAGAGAGCGTGACAAAAAGAGAGACATGAGGACAGCGAGAGAATGCGACAGAGAGAGCGAGAGACACTGAAAAATCGGCACAGAGTGAGTAAGACAGAGAGAGTGAGTGACACTGAGAGAGGCAGAGAGAAAGCATTTGAGAGATATAAAGTGAGATGAGGAGAGAGAGTGAGAGAGAGAGAGAGATAATCTCTGTAATGTAGCTTTTACCGCAGAGGCTGTATGGCCTGAGAGTGCTTTCTCTTTCACACACACACACACACACACACACACACACACACACACTGCTGCTGCAGTAAATCTGAGGCCGGTGCACTGATGCTCGCTGCAGTACAGAGCGCAGGAACAGCAGAGAAGGAGAACGAGTGAAGGTAAAGGACACGTACTCTAGAACCCGGTGAAACAGAAGATCAGGATGGCGAGACCCATGAGGTGGAAGCTCCTGCAGCGCTCACTTGCTCAGCACCTTCGCTCGTCCTCCCGAAGAGCCACGAGCCTCCTCAACACACACTCACGCACACACGAGCTGCAGAACATGGGTGAGTCTCTCTCTGTCTGTGTCTGTGTGTGTGAGGAGCATTAGTGGTATGTGTGTGGACTATATAGTGCATAGTGTGTGTAATTTTTCATGCACCCTCAGAGGACTGACTTCCTATATAGTGAACAACATATGTGGTTTGGGACACGCCCACAGTGCAATAATGATGATGTTAATGTGACCTATATAGTGAAAAGATTTGAGATTTCAGTCATACCCATGTGTGGTCTGTAGTCTGCATAGAGTTTGGGACACACCCATATGTGGCCTATATAGTGTGGTTTGGAGCATGTCCATATGTGGCCTATATAGTGAATAAGGTTTGAGATTTGAGACACGCCCATATGTGGCCTAGACAGTGCATAGAATGTGGTTTGGGACACACCATACATGGCCTGCATAATGTATAGAGTATGGATTGGGACACACCCATATGTGGCATATATACTGCATAGGGTGTGGTTTGGGACATGGTCATATGAGGCCTATATAGTGCATAGAGTGTGGTTTGGTACACACCAATATGTGGCCTATTTAGTAAATAAGGTTTGAGATTTCGG
>JAOVVB010000034.1:10795755-10806767 GCA_028570985.1 Heterobranchus longifilis | reverse complement strand
TCGGCTTGCTCATCAGGGACAATCTTATCATTTTGATTCATACACATTCACATTTCATACAAACTTAATTCTTTTGAGTGTGTAAAGTTGCTTTGTGACAATGTCAATTGTTAAAAGCGCTATACAAATAAAATAATTTGAAATTGAAATAGAGACCTGCAATGTAAACAGGGCTTTGGAGGCACAGAAGACATTTACAGTTAGGCATTTGGCAGACTCCCTTATCCAGAGTGATTTACATTTTTCTCTCATTATACATCTGAGCAGTTGAGGGTTGGGACAACTGAGACAATTTGGTGGTTGTGGGATTTGAACCTGGGACCTTCCAAACCATAACACGTACAATGTCTTAACCAAGGAGCTACCTTGTCTTGTCAATCTGTCTTGTCTCAACTAGTCAGCTAATTAGGTTTCTTAGTTAGCTAGTTAGCTTGTTAATTTATGTTGTAAATTTATGTTGTTTACTTGGTCCTGGAGGAATGTTGTTTCATTTCACTTTGTACCGAACTGTATATGGTTGAAATGACAATAAAAGCCTACTTGAACTTGAACATGAACTAAAATACACAAAGGCCATGTTTTCTTCACTCAGCCTAAGATGCACAGAGGCTACACCTAATTTACAGTGATTTAGAGGCACAGAAGCATTGCCCATTTCGCTATGACTTAGAGACACAGGGGCCATGTCTCCTTTACTGTGCCTTAAAGGTACAGTGGCCACACCCTTCACAATCTGACTTGAAAGGCACACAAAACATACCTGCTCCACTGTGACTTGGAGGAACAGAGGATACACCTCATTCACTGTGACTTGACTTCACAAAGGACATGTCTTCTTCACTGTGACTTAGAAGCACAGAGGGCATGCCTCCTTCATTGAGACAGAGGCAACTTACTGGATGCCAATCAGCATAAAACAAGAAGAAAAAGAGGACACACCTACTTGACTCTGACTTACTGTAGAGGCCACCCCTTCATCACCATGACTGACACATACAGAGACCACGCCTCCTTTACTGTGACTCTGATTTGAGTCAAATAATCTTCACACTGCACTTGCTTACAGTTATAATTTTCCTCCAGCTTTTCTTTAATCTTTTCAGACAGGAGAAAAGAATCAAAGTTTTGTCAAGAGCATGCCTCTAAATAAATTACCTTACAGTTTCTATTTGATTTGGATCGACAATGTTCTTGCTGTCGGGTTTTACACTGGTCCAGAGGAGACTGAACAGGACGTGGTTGAAATAGTAAGAAAGAATGCTTCAGCGTTGGCATGGAAATCCACACACGGTTAATAAGAGGAAAGGCTTGTGCCCACGCAGCGAGATCTCAAACCTGTTTTTTCCTAGACTCTGGAGGAAAGAGGATCAAACACACTGACACACACTCAGAGAGTTTGGCAGGCAGAAAAGGGGCATGAGCAAGACGAGGACAGATGTATAAAGTGAGAAAGACAGAGAGATAAAGAGAGAGAGAAAGAGAGAGGGGAAAGAAGACAGAGTGCAGAAAAAAGCAAAAGCCTGAAATAAAACAAGGAGCCATTAAATAATTTGAAATATAATTATAGAGATGGGATTTTAATGAAAAAGACAGTATGTGTGGAGAGAAGTGTAATTAGGCATGATATGGTTAACTTGTTACAGCAGGACACACATTTCATTTATTGATGGCTATTAAACAATATTTACGTAATATTAACTGAAAGCACTAATGAATGAAGGAATGACCCACACCAGTTCCAACTTTGCTGCTATAATCCCACCTTCTAACATTGGTGGGGGGAGCTAATCAGAAATCATTTTCTTACAATCCTTAAAACAAAACTGCATTGAACAAAGAGACAAGGAGGTTAGAACAGGTGCTATTTCTTCTGGTCTTGCTTGTAGCAGTCTGTAGTGCAATCTGCAAAATTAGTCTTTGCTCTGGTTCCCTATAGCTGCATAATCTTGCCATTTTTAAAAATTTTTATCTTTGGCACAGAGGAAGTAGGATTTACATAAAAAGATTTACCTCACAATCTCCAGAAACACCTTTCACCTATAAGCACTTCAAATTCAGCAAATTGTACTCCTGGGGATTTAGCTGTTCCTGAGTTTTATTCCTAAAGATCTACCATCCTGTAGAGACCTCCCAACCACCTGAAACCTTCCTCCTAGTCATGTAAAACAATCAAGACTTCAGCTCTTGAAATTTAACAGATGTACCAGAATTTACTTCCTAATAAGACCCTTCCAATCCCTAGCACCACCTTTCTGGTTAACCCATAACCATTCAGATTTCAGCACATTTTCCTCCAGAAGTTGTATTTCTATAGATCTAAAATCTAGCAAAAACCTTCCAACTCACTTACAGTATACCCATTCCATGCCTTTTCAGTTTGAACTACCAAGACTTCAGTGTGAACCTTGTTTTTGGAGATTTTGTAGTCCCATACTTTTTTAATATTGAAGTGTCTTACAGAAGCATTTAATCCGGCCAAACCTTGAAGTCCATCAAATCCTGCTCCTGAACATTCAAAATCACCAGAATCTACTTCCTGACTATCTTCTGAACCTCCCAGCACAGAACTGTTGAAGCCTCTGTAGCCCTATAGTGAGTTATTTATAACTACAGAGTTTTCAGCTCAAACCCACTACCCCCTGAAGAACCAACCAGCCCCTTGTAGTTATGGTTCTGATAATTTAAACTACTCACATTTCTGTTCAAACTCTTCTATAAGTTACAGAATTTTACCACCATGTTGCACATTCTAAGCACTGTTCCTGACTTATATTACCACCAAAGATACTGTATTTGGGCCAAATCCTGCTCTTGGAGATTTATAACAGTATAACAGTCAAACTTTTTTTCCCCCTTAAGATGTACCACCTTGTACAGCCTTTCATCCCCAGCACCTCTTGTTCCTGGATTTATATATTCACCAACGTTTTAGGTCGAACCCTGCTTTTGTAGATTTATATACATCAGAGTTGTTTTCCTGATGATCTAACACCTTGGTCAAGCTTCTGAACCCCAGCAACACTGTTCCTGGACATATATTACCATCAAGACTTTGGGCCGAACCCTGCTTTTAAAAATTTATACCTAGAGTTTAGGTAGAGTTTTTTTTTTTTTCCTCAAGATCAGCCACCCTGTATAACTTTCTATCCTCAGCAACTCTTGTTCCTAAAGGTATAATGCCACCAAGACTTCAGGCCAAGCACTGCTCTTGAAGATTTATAACTTTTGAAGTTATATTCCACCCTGTACAACCTTCTGTCCCCAGCAAATCTTGTTCCTGGATATATATACTATATCCACCTAGACTTTAGGCCAAACCATACTTTTAAAATTGATTGTACGGTATATCTACCAGAGTTTCTTTCTACCACTACTGTACCACCATGTTGTACCTTTCAACCTCCTGTAACACTGTTCCTGGTCATGTATAACCACCAACATATCTGCTCAAGCCATGCTGCTAGAGATTTACAGTATAACTTATCTGCATTTAGTTCCTAAAAAGTCTACCACCACACAGAGTCTTTCAAACCCTGCAACCCTGTTCTTAATTATTTATAGCGACAGAGTCTTCAGCTCAGATGCTGCTCCAGATAATTAACAATACCCAAGTTTCTAATTTCTGGATGTTTACCAGAGTAGCCCCGGCTCTAATTAAGCACACCTGGCTTGAATATTCAGTTGCTTTTAAACATCGTCATTAGCCTGAGCAGGTGAGTTAAGATTGTGGAGATTGGCAGATCTCCAGCAGTTGAACACACCACTGCTGGTATAAATGGAAAGGCCTGTCCCTCAATATTCTGAGAGCAATGTTCTGAGTTGCTAATGAGGCTCAAAGGGAAAATAACCAGAATCCAGAGTCTGCAGACTATGTGGCCTACATGGCTTTATTTTTAGTGCCAAATGTCGAGAATGCTGTAGCCGGATCCAAGTACAGCATGCCTTCTGCTCTCACAGACTGATCTCACTCTAATACCAGAAATATTTTTCAGTTGTTGGTTTTTCAACACAAGAGCAAAACCGATGCAATTTTGTCTGAGACCTCGCTAAAGTCTCGATGTTTGCCACGAGCAATGTGATTTCCTAAACATCGCTCTCTTGAGGTTCCTGTAATCGACTCTTTTTCTCAACAAACATCCTTTTAATTAAACATCTCTACATTCTAATTAAGACTTTTAACTTTATGTGCACTGTTCACTTTTGTGAGTTAATTACCCAATTAATTAGCCAGACAGGTTCCTCTGTCTAATCAGTGGAAGCGTTGATTGTCCAGGACCTTGAGTTCCTCTTTAGGCATTAGTTTGTGTTGCTGCTGTTGCAGGATTTAATCCCAACTCACGGAGCGCTGAAACTCACAGCTCAGACTCCCGCGCCGCAGCCAAAGGCTCCTTCGATTAACCTCACAACCAAGACGCTGTGGAGCAGTTTGAGCCTTTAGGCACTGAGATGAAATGTACTGATGACTTTACAGTCAGGGCTCCAAGTCTCAGTTCAAGAATTAGATATCTGAAAGCTGAGAGGAGGAAGAGGACTGCAGAGTGGAGTCGATTTAACACGTTAGTCACTGAATAATAAATAATAAATAATAACTAATTTAACAGTTGATTAATCCTAAAAAAAGATTTTTCAAAAGAAAACTTTCCTATCATCTGTCAGTAGCACAATAAAAGAAAGAAAGAAAAGAAGAAAGAAAGAATGTGAAAATATGAAAAATACAGAAAAGGGAAAGATGGACAGGAAGAGAAGAAAGAATGTGTAAAACGGAGAAATACAGAAAGAAGGAAAAAACATAAAAGAAAGGGAGAGAAAGAGAGAGAAAGAAGGAAGAAAGAAAGAACAAAACCCAGACAATTCAGAAGAAGAGAAATGACAAAGAAGAAGAATGAAATCTAAAGGAAAAATAAACGAGAAACTATGTGTGGGGAAATTTATAAAATACTGAAAAAAAGAATAAGAAAAGAAGAAATAAGGAAAGAAAATGAAAAAGATGGAAACAAATTAATAAATAAAGACAAAAGAAGAAAAGAAAAAGAAAGAAAGAATGAAAATGGAATGAAGAAATAATAATAATGAAAGGGAAAGAAAGCGATCAGGAGAAACATTGGAATAATAATAATAATAATAATAATAATAATATAAATTAATGCATTCAATACAAACATAATTTAATATATAATATTTAAACAGGGAAAAGAGAATGAAAGGAAGGAAAACATCAAAGCTAATGACAGAACGGTAAAATGTGAAAAGTAGAAAAAAATAATAGACAACAAAAACTCCAGACAGAATAAAGAGAGAAAAAGAAATGTGACTCAACTTTAATGACTTAGATGGACCCGATAAACTCCTTTAAAGTGTATGTATGTGTGTGTGTGTGTGTGTGTGTGTGTCTGTGTCCGGGTCTTGTGTGGAGAATCAGAAGGAAGACAGGTGGAGCAGCAGCGGGAGCTCAATCAGCCACAGAGACTCAATGTATTTTCGACATCAGCAGTTTGTCCTCCTTTAAAAAAAAATGCATTGTATCAGCTAACACGTGCTAATTGTGTGAAAATCCTCACAGTTAACAACAGCTATCAGGGTAACAAAGTGTACCTGGCCGATTTTTATTCATTATACATTCACAAACTTTACTGCTAACTCTAGCTAACATGCGCTAACCTTTGTCCTTACTGCTAGGAAAGTGGCTAGGTTGCTAATATCAGCTAGGTTTCATCTTTAACGCTATGAAGGTGGCTCGATACGTAACACAAGCTAGCTTTTATCTTCATCACTATGAGGGTGGCTAGGTAGCTTACTTGAGCTAGCTTTTATCTTCATTGCTATGAAAATGCTAGGTAAGTAACACAAGCTGGCTTTTATATTCATTGCTATGAAGGTGGCTAGGTAGCTAACATGAACTAACTTTTATTTTATCAATATGAAGGTGGCTAGGTAGCTAACACAAGCTGACTTTTATCTTCATCGCTATGAAGGTGTGTAGGTAGCTAAGATGAGCTAGCTTCCATGTGCATCGCTATTCATGTGGCTAAGTAGCTAGCATGCACTAGGTTTCATCTTTATATAAATGTGGCTAGGTAGCTAACACAAGCTAGCCACCTTCATGGCTGTGATGCTGTCTGGAGTTAACATTAGGTAATGTGACGGACTTTCTGAGAGGAATTGAAGCCAAGTGTAGAATATTTTGGTGAATATTGTGCAACTACTAGTTAAATAAGTAATTAAATAATTCTAAATAATTATATAATATAAATAATAAAACAAATAAAATAAATACAAGATACATATAAATAATTGTCTAATTTTAGAATTTTAAAGAAGAAAGAAAAAAGAAAAAGAAATAATCTAGATGAGTACGTACAGAAGAAAACAAGTAAACAAAGAGCAAAAGGCTATAAGCAAAACTCAAATCTCTCACACCCACACACTGACACATGCATATTTCCCCAAATTATACTTAATTAATTAAAACTAATAAACAGCACAGATCCTCCCTTTATAGTGAAAATTTTTAGAGATGCAAAAGAAGTATAATAATTTCAATACTTGGCTATTTTTAAGAGTACATTTTGTGTGTGTGTGTGTGTGTGTGTGTGTGTGTGTGTGTGTTTGCGTGTAGTGAAAACTTTCCGATCAGAGTTGCAGTTCTAGTGAATTTCAGGTTGATGACTTCTCTGTAACGTTGGTGTCTCTGACCACATGACTTCCCTCAGGACAGCGGTGCGAGACTCCCGGCTTGTTTTGGCCATGGGTTCACATCCTTAAACCAGATAGGGGACCCGAGAGAGAGGGAGAGAGAGACATTGAGACAGACACACCCGTTCCTCATCCATCACAGCCAGCATGCTGTCTTCAGAGGGACGCAGACGATCGATGTGTCGTCCTCGGCAGCTCCGATGCAGATCCTCCCTGGACTCATCAATGTTACATTAAGACGCAGGCAGGAAGGAGAGTGCCATTAATATTGGAACACACGGGTGTCAGAGGAGTCGACTAGAGCCCGCAACTAGAATGATATTATTATTATTATTATTACTTTTAAAAAAAAGACAAACTGGATACATTTAACAAGGAGGAATATTTATTTAAGTGGCTGTTCTTAAATTAAAAGTAGCTGGCAGGCTTAACGCTGTTCATCATGCTTGTTGGTGTTCGCCGAGTTCTTTTCACTTCTCATTTGCATAAAGATAAAGTGTGCAATGAATAAATAATTAAAATAATCTTGCCCTGCCCACTTTGCATCAAGGACGGTCAATTTATGTAATTTTGCAATAATGATTGCAGAGAGGGGAGGAAGGAAGGAAAGAACTGTAAAACAGGCAGCAACAATAAAGCAAAAAATAATAACAACAATGATGATAATTGAAATAAAGCCTCCAATCACCTGTTGAGAAAATAAAAGAATGAAGTTATATAGTACAGGTAATAAATCGGAAAAAATATGTATATGCGATACGTTAAAAATGGATTTCAAAACCAGCTTATATTCACAAAAAGAAATTACAAGCTAGATTTATTTTTAAAAGACAAAATTTAAATATAAACATGGGTAAACATTACACAAAATACTTGGTTTTATAAAACAAAACATTTACCATTTTAATCTTCAAAGGATTTACAAATAGAATAAAAAAGGATGTAGACTTTATATTACAAAAGCTAGATTTTGTTTTTTATTATATAAATTTTACAAGGATCTATATTAAAAAGCTAAATTTTATGAAAAGAAAAAATATTTTTCTTTTTTTGCTTTTATGCTAATAAAAAGAAAAAAATAGCATATTTTATTTTTAAAAGAAATTCAATTATAAAATGTGAACTGCATTAAATAAGCAAATTTACAAAAAATAGTTAATTTATTATGAAATTCTTTCTACTACTAATAATAATTCAACTCAATTCATTTTTATTTGTATAGCGCGATTTAATAATGGTCATTGCCGCAAAGCAGCTTTACAGAATCAAAACTAATTTATGGACATGTGTAGGAAATCTAAACGATCAGGTTGTCCCCCCAAAAAAAGATTTATATTAATTATTTTAGATTTTTTGGGCTAAATTTTAAAAGCACCTAGATGTAACCAATTTACTTTGGTTTTTCCTGTTTTAGACTTGTCTATCTATCTCTACCCTCTATCTGTCTGTCTATCTATCTATCTATCTAGTGAGGAAGTAGTGTCAGTACTGAGGGTAAAACCCAGAAATAATGTATTATAAAATGAGTAGTCCCTGGAAGGTGAGGCTCAGCTGGAGCTCAGAAACATTTGGCCCTGAGAGATTTTTAAAGTCATAGACATGGAACACTTTTGGAAAACTCCCATCGTGTGGGAGGAATAAAATTTCAATAAAATGCCATTTTTTCATAAAACGGCTGTGTGACCAGGTGAATCGGTTTCAATGGAGCATGAAGATTCTGCAGTGGCAGGCGATAATCTGCAATCTAATGAAGGTCTGCGGTGACCAGGAGGAAAAATCTGATCCTGTTCCAGCACCGGTGGTCAGGAAAAGCACGACGAATCTGCACCGAGCGAGGTGATTGCAGGACGTAATGAAACAAACAAAGCCAGCACACCTTTGTCCAGGTCCATTTCCACGCCTAAATTCTTCTCCAGCTGGAGGAATAAAGCGAACCCTGGAAGCGCAATCCTCCGGGGCCAAAGAGGAAGAAATAAGCCACGGCAAGCAATTCACTGCGGAGGAGTGTGTGCCATCGATCAGCCTGACGAAACACAGCTAAACCTTCCTCACCTGGCCAATACATCATGGAAGGCCATGGTAATTCACTCGTTTAGATCAGCCAGGCGCTCTGGGACCCAAACCGACTCAGTGATGGGCCTTTATACGAGAATCATACCTCTCACCTGCGTCCATTTTACTGCAAAACAACTGCAGAATTATTGCCTCCCTTTAAAAAAGAATACAGGAAATCTATATGAATCTAACACAAATATCAATGATATGCTTACATAACTGAACACCTCATAACTTATGAAACCTTCGTAACTTAACATAACCAACAGCAAAAAAGAAATCAGGCAACATTTCAGAAATAAAGTTAAATAAATGTTCTTCCTGTACTTGGTGGGTTTCCTCTGGGTATTCCAGTTTCCTCCCCCAGTCCAAAGACATGCAGATTAGCCTAATTGGTGGTTCCAAATTGCCCATAGTGTATGAGTGAACTTGTGTGCCCTGGTATGGACTGGCAACCAACGTTTACCCCTAGCTCTTCCCCTGGAGTGGCTACAGGATAAACACTTTTCACATGAGCGAGAGTGAGTATAATTATTTTATATTTAATTTATTTTTATAAATAATAAAAAAGGTAGTTTTTTTTTATTATTAAGCTGGATTTACATTTTGATAGATTTTTTTTAATAAGCAAATTTTTTATAAACAAATTGGTTAAAAAGATTGATCTAAGTATACAATATAAAAACATGAGCTAATATCTACAGTATCTGTCTATCTATGTAATGCTTATTCCGGTGGAGCAACTGGTTGCTTTACATCTCAGGGAACCCTCATGTCTGTGTTTCCTTCAGGCTCTCCCTTTTAGTTATGCTGCTATAGTTAATCCTGCAGTTGGGCCTTGGTGAGAGAGGTAAAGAAGAACCCAAAGATCACTGTGGTTGAGCTCCAGAGATGCAGTCAGGAGATGGGAGAAAGTTGTAGAAAGTCAACCATCAGTGCAGCCCTCCACCAGTCGGGGCTTTATGGCGGAGTGGCCTGACGGAAGCCTCTTCTCAGTGCAAGACAGATTAAAGAAAACCTGAAGGATTCTGGTCTAAGATTCTTTGGTCTGATGAGACCAAGATAGCGGTATGTGTGGAGAACACCAGGCACTGCTCATCACCTGCCCAATACAGTCCCAACAACAATGAAGCATGGTGGTGGCAGCATCATGCTGTGGGGGTATTTTTCAGCTTCAGGGACAGGTCGACTGTTTGTAATCAAAGGGAAAGATGAATGCGGCCAAGTACAGGGATATCCTGGACGTAAAACCTTCTCCAGAGTGCTCAGGACCTCAGACTGGGCTGAAGATTTACCTTCCAACAAGACAATGACTCTAAGCACACAGCTAAAATAACGAAGGAGTGGCTTCACAACAACTCTGTGACTGTTCTTGAATGGCCCAGCCAGAGCCCTGACTTAAACCCAATTGAGCTGTCCATCAACGTTTACCATCCAACCTGGTAGCTACCACGAAGACGGTCCTGGCCTCAGCTGATGGTGACAGCTGTTGTCTGCTCTATGAACAGTCGCTTGATAGTTCAGGACTGGAGTTTACAGAAAACCTGAACCTCCATATGAATTTAAAAACATCTCCTGTTATATTGAACTTCCAGCCTCCTGACACACAGTATAAGTGCAGATCAATCGCTGCTATCCGTTATCACCCAGATGAGGATGGATTCCCTGATGAGTCTGGTTCCTCTCAAGGTTTCTTCCTATTGCTTTCTCGGGGAGTTTTTCCCTCAGCACCGTCACCCTAGGCTTGTTAATCAGGGACAATCTGATCATTCTAATTCATACACATTCACATTTTTATACAAACTTTGATATATTTTTTAACAGTGTAAAGCAGCATTGGTGACAATAACAATTGTTAAAAGCGCTACACAAATAAAATTTAATTTAATTTAATTGATTTGAATTCCTGGGTTAGCTAAACATTTTGCACGGATGCTAGTTATGTTGTTTACAATATAAAGTCGGGTAACCATTTTAATAAAAAATTATCTATATTTAATAAAAATAAATAGAATAAATCAATTGAGTTAACTTGCTTTTAATGAATTTGCAAACGTAAGCTTCACACTGACCACAGAAAAAAACACCTAAAAGAAAACTAACTTTAGCTTGTTTTCTTTAATGCTATTTCCATCTACTTACTAGTCCCTACTCACTATAAGTTTAATGTATGACTTACCCTGTTTATTATTTACACTGAACAAAAATATAAACGCAACACTTTTATTTTTGCTCCCATTTTTCATGAGCTGAACTCAAAGATC
>JAOVVB010000034.1:10732647-10743188 GCA_028570985.1 Heterobranchus longifilis | reverse complement strand
TACATCTCAGTTCCCCCTCATGTCTGTGTTTCCTTCTGGCTCCTCCCTTTTAGTTATGATGTCATAGTTAGTCCTGCCGGAGTCTCTGCTTGCACTCTCCACTAAATATACATTCACCTTATACATTGTTTGACTGTGACCAGACCTAAATGCCATCTCTCCTTCTCTCCTGCTCTCTCCTCTTATCTTTCTTCCTCTCTCTCTCTCCCTCTCTATTGTCTCCCGCTACATGTCTCTCTGTCGAGCTATACATGTCGCTCTTGAGCTGCCAGTGATCCAGACTCCCTCTGCCCTCTGGAGCTGTTTGACTCGTCCTGGAGTCCTGCTTCTGGATGGAGATCTCGTCATTTTGATTCATACACATTCACATTCCATACAAACTAAAATAATTATTTTGATTGTGTTAAGCTGCTTTGCGACAATGTCAATTGTTAAAAGTGCAATACAAATAAAATTTAATTGAATTGAATACAATTACACTAATGGTGACTAAGGTCTCACTGTTCACTGGTGGTGTGTCCAAAATTACACTGCCTACTTTCTACATAGACCTTGATAAAACAGTCACAAGTGTCTTATTGTCTTCTGTGGGTGTGTCCCAATCAATACATATAGTAGACCTCGTTATAACGATCAGAATTGTCTTATTGTCCATTATGGGTGTGTCCCAATCCCGGACCATCCACTTGGGGCATGTCCCAAATCACACATCCTTCTCACTAAATTAGTGACTATAGACTCATTATAACAATCATGAATGTCTCATTGTCCATGATGGACATGTCGCAAATCACATGCCATACTTAGATCTTATTATCACAACCACAACCATCCTATCATCTACAGTGCGTGTGTCCCAATTCAGACACCCTATATTACATCCAGTAAACCAGTGCATGATGGGCAATTGCTAGCCTCCATTGCTAATAAACTAATAGGCCGAATGAAGTGAAATAATTTTATTGGTGCAATTAGGCTGAAAAAAAGCTGTATAAAAATATGTGATGTCATAATCGTAATGAAGCACAGCTTAAGCTCCACCCACATTAGGCCTTGTCACAAAGCTAATTTCCTGTTTCTATGTAATGATGTTTTGTTCGGATTTAACTCTATCAGGCTGGCATTTTTGTCGAATCCAGCACTGAGCAACTGAGTAAATATTAATAAACTCATATATTATTGATGCAGTTTTATTTCTTTCTGCATTACAATAGTGAAACTGGAAGTAGCATTAAAACCTCTAAGCGGGTGCCTGATCAATTATTGAAGGAGACACATTTAAGTGGACGCCGGTGCGAGTGTCGTGCGACTCCATTACGAAGCCTTCGCTCTCGCTACATAAATAAATGAATTAAAGCGGACGGAGATAGG
The DNA here is from genome assembly GCA_028570985.1 of Heterobranchus longifilis. Lineage (NCBI taxonomy): Eukaryota > Metazoa > Chordata > Actinopteri > Siluriformes > Clariidae > Heterobranchus > Heterobranchus longifilis. The sequence goes on along the minus strand of JAOVVB010000034.1, from coordinate 10,741,817 downwards.
GCGAAGTCTGTAAACGGATTAGTCACGGTTGAATGCTTGATCTCTTCTGCATAATTGAACTTCGGGTAAAAGACTTTGGCATCTAAAGCTGGTGAAAAAAAATTGCAAATAAAAGACAATAATTCTTTTTTTTTTAAATGAAAGCAGAACAATGCAATTATACAAATGGCTTCGTTTAGCAAACAGCCAGTGTGGAGCGTTTAGCTGCGGGGGTCGAAAGCATTTACACTATTCATTTATTTTATTATTATTTTTTTTTAAAAGCTATTGACTTTAAATAAGTCTGTTATCAATGAATTACAGCTGGGTCCATAAGTATTTGGGCAGCAACTTTTTTTTTTGCTTTTTGTATTTCTCCCGTACACCATCACTGTGGATTTTCAATGAAGCAGTTAAGATGGAATTATTGCTTCCTTAATTTTGTAACAAATCAAGAAGACATGGAGTTGATTCCAAGTGCTGAATGCGCATTTGGTAGCTGTTTAGGTTAACTTTCAATATACATTCCAAAGAGGTGCTGGAAAAGAGAGAAGCAGCAGAGTGAATTCTGAAGAGGATAGAGCTCTACTTTCTACCTAGGTTCAGTCTAATCCTGAAAAAACTAATAGACCTGATAGCGCTTCACTGTACAGATGAATAACGACCCAAAATGCAGCACAAAAAAACCCCAAGGTAAAGCATTGGAAAGGACATGTCGGTAACCTGATCTTAACCCAACTAGCTACTTTTCACTTCCTAAAGACAAAACTGAAGGCAGAAAGACCCAAGAACAAGCCGCAAAGGAAGGTCAAGCTAACATTAAAGCAAAAGCAAAGCAGCTCAATGAGGAAACACAGTGTGTGTTGATGCCCATGGGCTCCAGACTTCAGGCATCACTGACTGCAAATGGATTTACATCCAAAAATTCTTATATTTAAATTGCATTTGTTTGTTCAGTTACTTTGGGGAAATGTGGGGACTTATGGACCTAAGTGTAAATAGACGTGTTATTTTTGTCAATCATGTTACTTCATTCATTCTTGCGATATTTCACATATTGTCAAAGAATTTAACCACATTAACAGAAATTTACTGGAAAAAAAACCAAAATCCTCTAAATTTAGGTAAAAAGCAAAAAAAGAATAAATTTAGAGAAAAGCGTGTCATGTTCTGACCTGACATCTAATTTAAAAGGAGAGAAAAAGACAAAAAGCAAGGTGTGCAGCACGCTTGTGAAAGACATGAGAGAAAGAGTGAGAGATTCAGAAAAGACCAGAGTGAGACATGGTAAAAGCCAGAGAAGTACTTTAGCTCTGCGTGAAATCCTTTATGCACCTCGAAGTGGCTCGACACAGCTGCGTTTCTCCTGACAGCAAAGAAGCACTTATCATCTCTCCCATGGCGGACACCTCGGCATGGTGCGTTGGGGGAAAGCATGATTTTAGGCATGTTCCGCTTCCTTGACGGCACCGTCAGAACTCATAATAATAGCCACTCGGCTGTTCCGCTCACTGCAGCTCTGAGTAACTCTGGCAGCATTTATTATCATTCGTAAGAAAAAGTAGAAGAGAGGAGGAAAAAAGTCGACAAAGGAGGCGCGAGTACAAGTGTGCCGAGTGTAATTTTCATATCATTCAACCTTCAGTGGTTTAACAAAAGACGAGGCTTTGATGTAGAAAGTGCTTGGCTAAATCTCTGCACTGTGCCCTTTTTTATTTTAACTTTAAGTTTCTTTTATATTGTCAATACTGAATTTCTAGTTCAGTTTCCTACTTAATGTTCCCTGCATGCTTCTGAGTTTTTTTTAAGTATTTATATAACCTTTTTTAGGTCAGTAGTAATGTAATAGGTTAATAATATTAAAGTTGCTCATGTTGCCATTGATCCAGATTAGTTTATGTTGTTTTTTTAATCGTAAAAAAGATTTGTGTAGCTAAAACTTAAATATTTTAAGTAAAAAAAGTTTAGTCCAGCTTTTTCTAATCCCACCTCAATCCTTTTCCTAAGGACTTCTAAACCATTCCTCACTCACACTTATAACTGAGTCTTAATCCTCTTTCCAAATCCCTCATAATATTGCCCCTAACACCTTATTAACACCCAGTCTTACCTCTAACCATGCCACTGCCACACCCCCAAGTATCCCTGAATGATGTCCCTAACACCTTCAAAAACTCCAACCCTACCAATATCCATACTCTTAACTCATTTCTAAGCCCATCAAAATACTTCCCTAATACCTACTTAACTACGACCTGATCCCCCCTTAACCTTGCCCTAGCCCTTTAGTGCCCCTAACACCATATTAACTGCAACCCAGTCCCACCTCTAACCATGCCAAGCCTAAGTTTCCCTGAATCCTTTAAAAACGGTGCTGCAATCCCACCTACATCCTTAGTCCTAACTCCTTTCTAAGCCCATCCTTACACTGCCCTAATACCTCATTAGCTCTAACCCGATCAAACCCTTAGCCTTATCTAAGCACTGATTCCACCTTAAACTTACCTAACCTTGCCTGAATCCTGACCCCAACACCTTCTCTTTTTGTTGCATACCAATCCATTATAAATTTACCCCCAACTCCTCCTTAAATCCACCTTCATCTGGCCCCTTACTGTATATCTCTTTAATCATGCCATGATCTCACCTAAAATTTACCTTTAACTTTTCCTCTGATCCTGACTGAATCATGAACTTATTACTTTCTAAACTCTACCCCATCCCCTCCTAAAATCAACCTTAATCCTGCCTTTAACCAATACTGACCCTGGCCAGTCCGGCCTAGAACACCTTTTTTACTCAAAACCCAACTATATCCTTGCCCCTAACCTCACACCTAACCACTCCGCAGCCTTGTGCCAACATCTATGTAGCCCCATTCCATTCCACACCCATATCCACAGTCTACCCTCAGTCCTAAACCTGCATCAACCCCATCCTCAACACCTACTTAACAATACCATGATCGCACCCACTTTTTTTCTAGCCCCTAATCTCACCTTAACCCTGCTCCTAACACTGTTGATTTATAGTTCAATTTAACGTCCATAAATCAAGTTAGTTTCTGTTATCAGTGACACTATAGCAGATATAAACATTTATTCTTTTACTAGCCTCTTTTTTACTCTCTCTCAACCTTGATAAGACAAAAAAAGTGTGTCTTATAAATAATTACAGCTTTACCTCTGACATTACAAAGGGCTCACACTTTTGACTTCTTGCATTAAACCTTACCATATCAATGATTAACATATTATAATGAACAAATTAATACAAACCAGTAGTTTGCCTTCCAAAATAGTTTGCCTTGTAAAACCTCTCACAGAAATTCCATGATCATTACACATTTAATGGACAGAGTTTGTATGAACTCAGAAAGGTGTCATGAATTTTCCCATGCTGTCCTCACATTTTCCAGAGCCCATAACTCTCTCAGATGCTTTATTATACACTAATAAATGCTATAAAACAGTGTCATATTTCGCGGAGAGCTGCAGGTATGGCTCAGAGTAGATTATGGATAAATGTCACACAATAGAGCTCTTGACTTTATCAGTTTTATTCCTTATATCTGATTAGTTTAGGTTCTCATTAACCTATAACTCTATACATTTTATTAAAAACAGCTGCACACCTGCATATCTGTGTAATAAGCCAACCAACCGATCATGTTGCAGCAGAAGTGCAATGCATAATATAATACAGATAGAGGTCAAGAGCTTCAGTTGTTCATATTAAACGCCAGAATGAGGACAAAATGTAGTCACGGTGGCATGGTTGTTGATTCTGGTTTAAGTATTTTTGAACTTTTAGAATGATAATTTAAGTTTGAAGGTGGTCCAGGAGGGTTATTAGAAGTCCACATATTGACATCTGATGCCAAGGTTGAAATGAGGAGGAATAGAGTTCGCTCAGAGGCTGAGTTCCCAGAGCACGGCATAAACACGAAATTGGAACAGGGAATGAGGGACCGGTGGGAACTTGGAATGGGAGCTGTGATTGAGCTTGGCACTGGAGACAGGGCTGACTTTGGCATGAGTGGTGGGCTGGGGCTTGACATGGAAACTGGGCCTGAGTTTAGCACACACATTGGGCTGAAACTTGGGAGAGAACCTCGGGTTGAGCTTGGCACACATATGGGGCTGGAGCTTGACGTTGATACTGGGACTGAACTGGGTACACTGAATTGGGTAGGAGATTGGCATAGACACTGAATCTAAGCATGGCAAACATATTGGGGCTAAGCTTGGCATGGACACTGAGCCTGAACGTGACACAAACACATTGGGCCAGAGCTTGGCAGCAGTGCTGTGAATAAACTTGGCATGAGAGCAGTGATCAAACTTGGCATGGGTGCTGGGCCAGGATGTGTAGCCTGGTGTTCTCTTATTATAATATTGCCCCTAACACCTTATTAACACCCAGTCCTACTTCTAACCATGCCCCTGCCACACCCCCAAGTATCCCTGAATCATGTCCCTAACACCTTCAAAAACTCCAACCCTACCAATATCCATATCTTTAACTAATTTCTAAGCCCATCAAAATACTGCCCTAATACCTACTTAACTACAACCTGATCCCCCCTTAACCTTGCCCTAGCCCTTTAGTGCCCTTAACACCATATTAACTGCAACCCAGTCCCACCTCTAACCATGCCCAAGCCTAAGTTTCCCTGAATCCTTTAAAAAACTTTTCAGTGCCTGTGACAATATTCTGTGTAAAGCAACGCAAATCAGTGAAACAGTCAATGTTGGCCAAGATAGAAAGGCACCAAAAGACCCAGGGCACCACAGCCTGCTGTGTATGGTATCCAGCTGGCAAAGAGCCCAAGGCTGCTGACCAAGCCCCACCCAACTTTCCAGATCCCAATTTGATCAAGCACCCATTGGATACAGCGGTACAAAAGGTCTGATCCATGGAGGTCCCATCCTTGCCCTCCCCCTTACCCACAGCACCTAAAGGATCCCCTGCCAACATCCTGGTGCCCAGGATTTTTTCATTCCAGATGTTTTGTGCTTTATTTTGTGGCTGCTGATCAGTGTGTGTATATACAGTGTGTATATATATATATATATATATATATATACAGTATATACATACACTGTTGTTATATATATAACAACACACTGTTAATTATCACCTTGCTTTCAATCACTGAAACTTTATTGTTGAATGATCATTTTTACAGCCATTTAAAGTCTATTAACACTGATGCTAATGCTTCTTTCTCTCTCTCTCTCTCTCTCTCTCCTCTTTAGCAGTTTGTTTTTGATGATCGTTCGCTCCGAGTAAAACCTGATGGAGCTCTCAGCGCCGTAATCCGCTTAACTAAAATTCAATTTGCAGAAAGCGGAGAGCTCTTTAAAGACAGCGGCCTTATCGGCCTCTCGGCCCCGCAGTACTAAAGCGCCGTAATTACTCTTCCTCTTCATCCATAGCCACCATTTCAGGCTTTAACGGAGTCCTTCAATCTGTTTTCATTACCTTCTATGGACTCACACTGGCCTGAGACTGGTGTGTTAATGGGTGTAAAGATGTGAGAAGAGACGTTCGCTCGATAGTAACAGAATGAAAGCATTCTAGACTGTGTTCAAGCCCAACATTAACACACGGAATCCAAAAAATGGAGGACAAATCACAGGGGAAAGCCATGCTAATGAGTTATTATTATTATTATTATTATTATTATTATTACATCTACAATAATAACTGATTTAATTATATTCTACATTATCTATGAAAGTTAAGGACATTATCTACATAATCCAGAAAATATTCTGCCTCGATCATTTCGTCCATGCCTAGTCTGCCATCCAGAGGATTGCTGTGTTTTTTTTTGTCATCCTCTCAGCAGAAAGTCACCCAACTGCCAGGTTGTAAGTCACAGACATACTCCGGTTCTGTCCCCTCCAGATACTGTGACTCTGGTCTGCTCTAATATCACGCGTACTGTACACACCAAACCAGCTCCAGCTTCCGAAGTAATAGAGTTGACTGTGTGTCCTGCATTCAGTGGATCTGTAGATATCCCAGGATCTGCATAATTACCCATGATGCATTGTGGATCATTAATATTTCTGTGATGCTGAGTATATAATTGACAGATAAACTAATAAAGTTTTTTTTTCTTTCTCTTAGACACTATGCAGCTGTGACTTTTCCTAAAAAAGGTCAACCCATTTAAATAACATGTGGTCAGCTGTGTGCACTTCTGGTTGATTTTAATTCTCTTTCATATTGCTCTTATATACATGAATATTTTATGTTTCAGATTTTTCTTATACAGTGAATGTATTTTATGGAGTAAAATAAAGGAATGACGCTCATTCTTGGTGGTCATTCATGCTGCATTGTTAATGTGACAGTAATGCATTGTGGGACTAAAAATCCACTCTAAGGGAAAGATTCATGGCCTTGAGGTGAAGGGAGCATGGAGCTGACAACTTATTCTTTCCTTCTCTCTCTCTCTCTCTCTCTCTTTCTCTCTCTGCCTACAGGCACCTATTCTCAGAGTCCTAATGACTGCAAACACAGTTTTATGTGTTAAGTGTTAAAAACATCATGTGTGTGTGTGTATAAAGCGTGGTGTGACACAGCGTTGTGTAAACTGCTTTATATTCTCACCACACAGCCGCTGTTCATTTCACTGCACACTGATTACATAAGGAGCTTTACTTACACATGCACTTTACTCACACACACACACACACTTTACACACACACACACACACACACAGACAAACGATTACTTTTACATACAGTGTAATTACATCATCTCTCAATGCTGCTTTTCAAATTATTTAAATGAAGGGTGGAGTTTCACAAAATTACATCTCGATGCTAATCAGGCTCAGATGACTGAGACGCACCGGATCCTTTCAAACACGGCCACTGAGTCTAAAGGCTGTAGAGCGAGAGAGAGAGAGAGAGACGAGATGGAGGTCTTTGTCTCATGGGTACAGTCTCACAAGCTCAGGAAAATAAAGCATAACAAGAAAAATTAAAGACTAAAAATACAAAAATATACTAAATTAAATAAGCACAAACAAATAAACAAATAGTAAATCAAATAGTAAAACAAATAAATTAGCATAAAGCAAACAAACAAACAAACAAATAAATAAATAAATAGGAAACATGGAAAATTAAAGAGAAAAATATGTTTTAAACTTAAACAAATATCAGAATAGATTACGAGTTAAGAAACTAAATAAATCAAATGCTTATTTTTTTCCCTTTTTTGTTGAGAAAAAATGGCTAACTTTTGCCAAAGATAAGTATGTACCACTGTGAAAAAAACAACAACAAAATGTTCCTAGAATATGGCCTCCATAGAAAAACAGCACACAAAGTGCACTTAATCGCAATCAAGAAACAAAAATGTAAGCAAATAACAATAAATCCCAAGTAACAGGACTAAACACTAAAATACAATTATTTGATAAAAATAAATATAATGAAAAGAAAATGAAAATCTAAAATCTAATAAAAGATATAAATAAACAACAAATAAAAAAACATACAAGAAACTAATAATATAAACAAATAGTGTAACAAAATAAATGTGAATATGACAAAAATAAACAAAGAATAATTAAATAATATATATATTTTCTAAATCACCCCCAATAAAGGGGTGTAAAAACACTAACGAAGAAAATATAAGCAACAAAAATGAGCACAAAGCAAAGAGCAAAAATAAATAAATAAATAAATAAAATAATAGGGTCCGGGTTCGATTCCCGGCCAGGCTCGATTCCCGTCTGTGTGCATGGAGTTTGCATGCTTCCCATGGTGGGTTTCCTCCGGGTACTCCGGTTTCCTCCCATAGTCCAAAGACATGTAAATTAGGCTAATTGATGTTCCCAAATTGCCCGTAGTGAGTGTGTGTATGTGTGTGTGCCCCGCAATGGATTGGCACCCTGTCCAGGGTGTACCCTGCCTCATGCCCTAAGCCTCCTGGGATAGGCTCCAGGTCCCCCGCGACCCTGAATACAGAATACATAAAGCGGTATAGGAGATGAGGTGAGGTGGAACAATATGTAGCAGCACTGATTGCTCTTATCCACTTCAGTTCTTTTTTTTTAGACAATAAAAACATCCCTTTAAGCAGACAATGATAAGAGGAGGGCAGAGAAAGAGAGAGAGTGAGGGAGAAGTCAAGGCTCTACCTTATGGTAAGGAGCAGTAATCTTCACTCTGATCTCCTGGTCTTTAGTATTCAAGTGGTTCCTCCGTTGCTACTTTGAGGAGCCGCTGTTCTCGAGCAGCCTATTACTTTAGAGCGTGACAATTTTCATACAGCAGACTTGGGGCAATATACACAAAGCATCCGATTGTCAGCAGTCGCCGGGATATAAAGTGTTGTTTATCTCCAGCTACAGAGTGAAGACAAGAATAATGTTGCTCCTTATTTTGCCCGAGAGCTTCTGAGATTGAGAATCACAGAAACATCATTGTGCATTCATAACGCTGGTGCCCGAACACTTGAGGGGAAATTTTATTGTGATATTTTAACATTAAAGCTAGGGGGAAAAACTTCTTGTAATACAATTTTGGCTATGTTGGATTGCTGGATAAATAGTGCTTGAGAAGCAAACAGACAAAATCTGATTCAATGATGAGTAAGAATAATCAAAGGAACATAAGCAATAACCTAACCTCCGAGTGGCGCAGTGGTAAAGTGCTCACCCTATCATCCGCTCTACAGCCAATCAGGGGCGTCTGTGAGCTCGTGCAAGCAGAAGGAGTGGATAGCGCTGTCCTCCGAGTGTGTTACTCCGCCCCCAACGGTGCGTGAGCGAGCAGTTGAAAAGATGCGGTTGGCTGGCGTCACGTGGTTCGGAGGAAACACGTGATAGTCTTCGGCCCTCCCGACTAAGGAGTAGTAGTAGCCTTAATGTGGGAGCCCCCTAGTGACGGGGAGGAATTGGACACGACTAAATTAGGTAGAAAATCGGGAAAAAAATGCACATTAAAAAAAATATATATGTATATATATATATATACTGTATATAAGCAATAACCTATGTGTGATTTTCTGTAAAGGCGACCTGCAAGGCTATGTTCTAGGACCATTTATGTTTTACACTGATATGTTTGTTTGCACAAAATATTCCATGTTTTCAAAATAATAATAATAATAATAATAATAATAATAATGTAGACAAATTCCTAGTCTGGAAACT
>JAOVVB010000034.1:10712966-10725996 GCA_028570985.1 Heterobranchus longifilis | reverse complement strand
TTCTTCACACCAAGCTGCTTACCTATTGCAGATTCATTCTTCCCAGCCTGGTGCAGGTCTACAATTTTGTTTCTGGTGTCCTTTGACAGCCCTTTTGTCTTGGCTATAGTGAAGTTTGGAGTGTAACTGTTTGAGGTTGTGGACAGGTGTCTTTTATACTGATAAGTTCAAACAGATGCCATTAATACAGGTAACGAGTGGAGGACAGAGGAGCCTCTTAAAGAAGAAGTTACAGGCCTCTCTCATCTTTCATCTTATCAAGTGGGAGAACTTGCACAATTGGTGGCTGACTAAATACTTTTTTGCCCACTGTATGTTTAAGTTGTTTGTTTGTTTTTTAAGGTTGATAAATTTATTTATTTATGATAAATTTATATCCAAAATTTTTTTCTTCTTTTTTTTCATCTGAAGGTTATTACAGATATTTTAGCACCAAAAAAGTGTTAAAAAAAACTGTAGCACCAAAAAAACTGTATTTCCAGACCACGCACACATGCTTGGCTGTGAAGTTCAAGTTAAACAGGTTTTCAGGTTCGCGTTATCAAAGCACGCTGAAACTGATAAAGAACAAAAGTAATTTAAACTACAACCAGAATACATATGACTATAGATAAACCCAATAGCCTCCATGGAATTTTTCATTATTATTTAAATGTCAACCTGTAATCAATACACAAGGGCACACATTTAAAAATTCGCCTCAGCAGATCAACTTGCTCTCTTGCAGCTCTGGGCTTATTAGAATTAAATATAAAGTATGACTGAAAGAAACAGATCCCCCATGATGGATGGGTCAACATGTGGCCTGGGAATGAAATAATCAATCAGCCTGATTATTTATTTAGAGAACGCACCCTTTCTGTCTTGGGCACACATACAGGGAAGAGCGATTTTACCAGCTGCCTTAGCATCTGTCTTTTTAAACAGCACCTATTTAAATATAGATAAGATGAATATGATTTATGATGGAAGTTTCTGTCGCTCTTAACTGTGAAATGCTCACTGATTATTAAAAAAGATTCTATTTGACTAGATTTGTGCCCTTTACAGACTTTGTAGAAGTATAGTGACAGTGGAAATGAGACAAAACGATTAGGAAATTAACATTTACTTGTTGATAAATTCATAAAAAAATACCACATATGATTATAATTACAGTTTGCCTACTCTGAGCTTTGCATTTCTACCTATCTAAAGGTACAGTAACAGGGGAAATGACACAAAACTAATTTTTAAAAAATATTTTTTTTTAATATACTGATAAATTGCTAAGGAAATAGTTAACATGGATATAATTACACTTTAATTACACTTGTAAAGACATAATGATAAGGTAAATGAGGCAACATTATTATGAAGATTAACATTTACTACAGACGTGTTGGTTAATTTTCTAAGAAAAGACCCCATGTTGGTAAGGGCACGGATTAATTACACATATCACTGGTATAGCATTAGCGTAAAAGGCCAACGTAGAAAAAGAGCCCTCACAGTGGAAATGAGACACAATTTACCTCAGATATGTTTTTAAAAATACTTAAAAGAATTATTATGACTAAATGCGCAATTTAATTACATGTATTATTTATTTATTTACAATTTACTGTAGAATCGGGATAGGATCAGTATAAATGCAAAATGGCAGAGGCAAAATTGTCCAAAACATAAACATTTACCTCAGATGTATTGATAAATTTCTAAGAAAATAATTCATATAACAAACTACAGTTTAATTTCACTAAACAAGGATAACATTTTAATTTCACCAAATACTGTACTTTTCTTTGGACCTTTACACTAAACTGTTTAAAGGTTTTAAGAAAAGTTCACTGAAAAATACAATGAAAATGCAAGTTGGAGGCTTCAGTAGCTTGGATAGACCTGCATAGACAGTGGGAACGAGTCCAGTAAATTAACATTTACCCCAGATGTGTTACTAAGAAAAGACCCCATGTTTAATTCAAGTCAAATCTAGTCAAGTAGGCTTTTATTGTCATTTCAGCCATAGACAGTTCAGGACACAGTTAAAAACCATTCCATATAACATAACATTCCTCCAGGACCAAGGTGCTACTGTACATACAACATAAATTAACATTAATTGCTCTTAGCATTGGTGTAGAATTGATGTAAGTCTCCACAATGGCAATGGAGATTAGACAAAATTGTCCAGAACATTAACATTTACCTCAGATGTGTTTGGAAATTACTATGAAAAAACTCCATGTGATGAAAAGCACAGTTTAATTACACTTAGCGTTGGTGTATCAATTGTGTTCATGTTGCTGATGAGGTTAAGGCAACATAAAATACTGTGACAGTGGAAAGAGTCAAAATTGTCAAGAACATCAAGATGTACAGCACCTTAAATGTAATTTAATTAATAAAATAAGACTAAACACTTAAATTAGTGGAATTAGTGTTTTTCCACCCTCACACACACACACACACACACACACACAACATATTTAGCATGCGTGTTGTCGCAAGAGTTTGATCACCGGATATAAATCACTTAAATCAGACTACAGCACATTCTAGGCATTAAAAATAAACACATCCATCTTTTGGCAGGCGAAATGGATTATGTGTGTCTGTGCTGTTTTTCCACAGATTTTACAAATGAATGTAAAATGTGGTTTGCCTGACAAACACCACACAAGCACTGTACACATGCATGAATTAATCATGCTGCATTCAGTAATAGCTTTACTCTCTGTAGGACATTATATCAGGCATGTTAAACAGTTTTAAACGAGATTCTGTGCCTCTATTCAGAGCACACACACACACACACATGGATTTCACACACAAAATTTCAGTGCTTAAAAAGCCTAAAAAATCTAAAATAACCTCCCCGCTGCTTACCTGGTGTTTAAAATATCTTTAATTTAAAAACTTTTTTTTAACTTTTTTATTATTTTAAACTCTTTCAGTAAAAAAGAGAGCATCCAGGATCTAATTTAGGTTTCCTTCATGTCTATTTCCCAAATATTCCGACCACTGTCTACATTCTTATTTTTAAAAAAATAGCATTTTGTAAATGTGTGTTGACCAAATAAAATTTCTGTAACAGTAAGAACAAGTTACAAGATATTGATGGACTGTAAACCCTAACTGTAAACCCTAAACTTGTAGTTGAAAAGATAGTGACCAAAGATCAAAATGCATGTCCTCATGCATGTTGTTTTAGTCAAGACCTTTATAATTATCCTACCATCATCACTTAGTGAAGTTTGGCCCATAATCTGTTAACTACTAATACCCCTATCTCACCTAAGCACTTTCGCGCGGTGGCTGTAAGTACAGTTCATGATGATTCACCGCAAGTTTTGACGCTGTGATTGGGTTTCCATCTTTCTGCGCGTTGGTCCTCGCATAGTCAATCCGCATAGGTGAGATAGGGGTATAACAGCAGGAATAACAGAGCAGGTTATCGGAGGCGGGGCTTGTAGGATGACTTTCACATACACACACACTAAAGGATTGGGAATGACTGCTGTCTGGCTCACGGATTACATAAATTGTCTGAATAACGGGTTACATTATTTAAAAAATTACTAAATAACTGAGTACTTAAACTGCGCAAAGGCAGCTCATCAGCTGAAACTTAATCTCATTAAAACCAACCTGCTGGTCATACCAAGTGATTCATCCTCCTGTCCGGATCTTATGATCTCCCTGGGCAACATTCAGATCAGTCCTTCAGTCACTGCCTGAAACCTTGGGATAACACACACTGCACATTGTTAACTTTACTCGCTATTGTCGATTTCTTCTTTAAAACATCTAAAGTATTGGTCCATTTCTCTCCACTAGGCTATGCATGTGCTTATTCAGCCACTTGTTTTTTGAGATAGGACTACTGCACCTCACTATTGGCAAGCATGCCTCAGTGCACTGTTCATCCTCTGCAGCAGATCCAAAATGCAGCTGCACAGCTTGTTTTCAACCTTCCTAAACCCTCCCACAACTTCTCAGTTCCCTCCACTGGCTTCCAGTAGCTAAAAATGGCACACATTTTCCTCAAAGATCTTATCACACCCCGCACTCCACCATGTTCTCTTCGATTCTCCAGCATTGCTCAACTGGTCCCATCCTCTCTCAGGGATCAAGTAAGATATGCATCAAGACTGTTTTCTGTCCTGGCTCCTAGATGGTGGTATGAACTTCCTCTAGATGTCTGAACATTCAAGTCACTGGCATTTTTTAAGCAATGTCTAAAGACCTATCTGTTTCTTATATATTTGGGTTAGATTCCCCCACCTCACCCCTCCAAGAACAAAAAATTTTTTTTGTAAAACTATTAGATAAGCATTGAATATTTAACAAGCTCGCAAGAATTCCTGATTGAATGTTTCTGATCAATAAACACAAAACACACATGTATCCATATATCCATAAGGACATGCAAGGGAAAGGACCCACAGTTCAGTGCATTGTAACTGTATGAAATGCAGTAGCTTCTCAATATCAATGCTGTGTGGATGTGCTGCAGGTAGCCGAGACCTACTGTAGGAAAACCTGCTCAAGGCATGTCTTTGTGGATGACAAGGACGTCTGAGATCCCAATCGCATGAGGTGAAGAACAGTGATTTCCTTGTCATGCTGTCATGCTGTGACAGGCTGTTATATAAAGGATACCAAATGTGTGTGCTGGCTTTATAACATAGATCGGCATGGCACAGATGTGTCATAGATCATCATCCCCACACCTTAGTACAAATTCTATCTGATATGAAGACATGTCCGAACATGTAGCTGTGTAGCCAAGCTTAAATAATGCGTTACAGTTGAGTGCTTGGTCAGCTTATCCTTTAATTCCCCGGCACTTTTGTTACAGGACAGCAAATGCTGGTAGTGCAAAGCTACAAAAAAAATATTCTAAACAAACAATAAAAACTAGAATTCACTTTAAATGCAAATATTTGTCAAATATTTTATTTTGATTTGATTCTGTTTTTCCCCCTAAATGGGAAAAAGCCAGCAGCATCATGGTGGGTGAAATTAAGGCTTGAAATGTCACTGGGTTAAAGGAAGGTCTGATGAAATGTTCTCCTGCTTGAGAACAGCAGGTGTGAGAGTTCAGGGAATAAAAGCAGAGCGGGGAAATGCAGTAATAAGAGAGCAAGGCTACAATAGTGCTGGCTGATGGAAGTGTGAAAAGAAATGGAATAGAGTACATTTGAATAGACAGGGTACTCAAAGAGAAGAAATGAATTCTAAATGTACTTTATTTTTCTTAAGGGAACAAATTGACATTGCTTGATTTTATTTGGTAGAAAATAAAAAGAAGCGGTTTATAATGCCATAAGATTACAAACCTTTCAATATTTTAAACATTTAAAATGAAAGCAGGATGTTTGCAGCAGGATCAGATTTTCAACATAGAATTATCGGCCAACAGATTTCAGTATTTAATTTATTAAACGTTCACCTATCAGTAGAAGAACACTAAAGTGTCCAAATTGTATTGTTTAGACTAGGTTTCAGAAACTATGTCTTGTTCTGGAAAAACTATGATTTTAATATAAAAGTTAAAAACCCTTTCTTCCTCCCTTTGTTGCCAGGCGAAATCAGATATGACAAAAAGCACTTTGATCATTTTAATTAGAATTTTGAAGTGTTTGCTTTTGCACAACAATGGCCAAAGGTGTGTTGTTTAAGTATTTTTTACAGTTGTTTATTTATCCAGTCTTAGAGTGGCTCTCTCAGCACTCAGTCACTCTTATGGTCCATGTCCTCAAGCTCTATTTCATCATGTCTGCTTTTTACAGATTAAATGTTTACACGAAAAGTTTGTACCTGGAAGCTGAGGGTCTTTCGAGCATCTTAAAACAACACGAACTCGATTTAAATAAGGCTTTAAAGATGTCATTTAGACAATTATTGAAGTTTTATGTTTTTGTTGTTGTTGTTGTTGTTGTTTGAGGGTCGTCCAAACTTAGAGAGTTGCTCTTATTTGAATATCGATAGAGGTGTCTAGCCTGAAAAGCACTTGGACACTGGGATAACAGAAATTAAAAAAATAAATAAATAAATAAATTGCAAGACAGGAAGGCAGTCTTGTAACTGTAAAGTTAAAGTCAGACCTGGTCCATATGAAAGTAGACAGACGTAAGAGATGCGTAACATCTGCCCATGTAGTTGGCAGGAACTTGTAGAATAACTTGTAAAGTTAGTTCAAAGCTAGCTACAGTATGATGCACATGTTACAAAATTTACGAAGTTGAGTTGTAGTGTTAATATAATCAAAACAGTTTATGCAACATTGATGTACAGTAACCTGGCAGCCAAGGAGAGCGGACTAGAGTTCCTTGTAAGGTCAGTGGGGCGCTAGATGCTGTTGAGAGTGTGTGAGTAATGTGTGGCCATTGTATGTAGAGCAACGAATTTGCATCATATTTTATGTTAAGCTTGAACAAGCTATTTGGGCACAAGTAAAAGTGTGGCACAAAGATATTCAAGAATCTGCAAAACACCTAAGAATGTTGAACGTGTACATGCTGTGATCAACATCGAACTGACAGTCACAGGTGTCACAGATGCGAGAACTAGAAGTTGATCTGGGGGGTCCAAAAACTACCCTTTGTGATGCCGAAAGGCTGGTCCATGCACTCCTCATTGGGATTTCTGGCAGGAGCCTTCAAATGCTCCAACACATTCAACACAGTGCTGCCAGGATCCTTATAAGGGTGCTGAAATATGAGCACATCACTCCAATCCTCTAGACACTCCACTGGCTTCCCATCCACCTCCGTATTGAATATAAACTACTTATAAGTCTACTTACCCACCAGTGCATTCATGGAAATGCCTCATACTATCTAAAAGAACTCCTCACTCCACAATCTTCAACAAGACTGCTCCGCTCAACAAATACCTTCCGTCTCTGCCCCCCCCAGGACAAAACTCCACACAATGGAGGATCGAGCCTTCTCAGCAGCCACTGCATGGTTCTGGAATGCCCTGCCTGAGACCTTGCAGGCACCACAGACTGTGGACTGTTTCAAAAAACAGTTAAAGACATATTTGTTTAAGAAAGCATTTAAATTTGGCGCACGTTAATCTTTTTATTCTTGCTTTTAATTGCTTGGGTAGCACTTTGAGATTTGTCCACAAATGTAAAGTGTGTGTGTCCGTGATTTCTACGCAGGATCTTGCCAGGAAACATGTCTCTGGGAGATGTGCGTGTGTGTGTGTGTGTGAAGTCCAGAGATGCCTACAATATTATAACAATATCCTAATAAATATTTACATTATTTGCCTTGATACTTTCCGTTAACTGTCGTAAAAATTTTATTATTCTGTATAAAAATACCAGCATTCTTGAAAGCAGCATCAGACTTTTCATTTAACACCACTAGAGCTGTAAGTGTTCTTCACTCTACTCACGTTAAAATGAAAGTGTTTTAGGATGCATGAAGACTAAA
This sequence comes from Heterobranchus longifilis, assembly GCA_028570985.1. Taxonomy (NCBI): domain Eukaryota; kingdom Metazoa; phylum Chordata; class Actinopteri; order Siluriformes; family Clariidae; genus Heterobranchus; species Heterobranchus longifilis. The sequence goes on along the minus strand of JAOVVB010000034.1, from coordinate 10,718,563 downwards.
AAACCCTCACCAGCACAAGCCGCATTATCCAGACTGTCTTCTGTCTTCGATAAGCATCCGACAAGCACTAAATAGCCAAATCTGTGAAATCCTATTGCTTTATTGCACCTGAACGAGGTCTATATTCCTAAATAAAAAACCCACAAACACACATATACACACACACACACACACACACACACGTTTTAAACCCATCAAAAGCAGAAACGGGGCTTTTTTCCCTTTCATATCTCTGTAAACAAGCAATCCAGATCAAATATTCTCTCCTCGCTTTTCTTCTCCCCTCCTCTGTGTTTGCGGTGCTCCTCTCGACTGCAGAGGACAAAAACACAGATAAGGAGCTGCTTTCATAAATCAAAAGCTGAAAACACTTACACACAGAAACAAACTTATTCATCTTTGAGTGTGTGTGTGTGGGGGGGGTGTATGTGTAGTAGTAGCAGCAGCTCTCTTTCCTGCAGTGTGAAGCGACGCGTTATGAGCACATTATTCATGGTTTCATTAAACAGCCGAACTCAAGCTGATGAGAGTAATTAATCTGGCGTGTGTCTGCGTGCGTGCTTCTCTTCGTTAGCAGCACTGACTAATTCTGTCCTTTGCTGCTAAAAAAAAAAAAATGAACACAGTATGGCAATTAGAGATAGACGACTCTAAAAGTGGAGGGTTAAAAAAAATGTTCAAAAAGTTCCAGGAGTTCTGCACTCTGCTGTTAAATCATTTTTTCTGAAGTGTTCTGGGTGAGATGATGCCTGATTGGTCCATTGATTAATAGGTTCTGGGTGAGATTGTGCTTGATAGGTCCATCTTTAAAGTGTTCTGGGTGAGATGATGCCTGATTGGTTCATATGCTAAGTGTTCTGGATAGGATGGTGCCTGATTAGTCCATCTTGGAAGCGCTCTGGAAGTGATGGTGCCTGATTGGTTCATTGACTAAGTGTTCTGGGTGAGATAGTGCCTGATTGGTCCATTTGTGAGGTATTCGAGGTGATATGTTGCCTGATTGGTCCATTTATGAAGTGTCCTGGCTTATATAGTGCCTGATTGCTGATCTCTAGAGTGTTCTGGGTGAGATAGTGCCTGATTGGTCCATATGTTGAGTGTTCTGTATGAGATGGTGCTTGATTGGTCCATCTGTGAAGTGTTCTGAGTGAGATGGTGCCTGACTGGTCCATCTGTGAGGTGTTTCGGTGAGATGAAGCCAGATTGGTCCATTTGTAAAGTGTTCTATGTGAGATGGTGCTTGATTGATCCATCTATGAAATGTTCTTGGTGACATGATGCCTGATTCATTCATCTATATACTGTTGTGGATGAGATGGTGGCTGATTGGGCCATTAATTAAGTGTTCCTGTCAAGATGGTGCCCCCTTGGTGCTTTTCTGAAGATGGCCTTTTTTTGGCTCTTACTTTGAATCTTCATCATAGGATTGCCCCTGAATACCTCTCAGTGGTCCTTTCTGTGAATAGTTTTAGATAAGATGGCCCCTGTTTTTGGGTAAGATTGTGTCTGATTGGACCTTTTCCGGAATCTTCTGGGTTAGATCACCCCAGTTGGTCCTTCTGTGTGATGTCTAGGTGGGATGGTCACTAATCGGTCCTTCTTTGTAATGTTCTAGGTATAATGTGTCATGGCATGCGCCAGTTATGGCCATGCGTTTCAATCTTTTGTCACTTCTCGCTCACTCTGTAGGCTCACTATGTAGGCGGCCTCCTCTTCTCCATATGTGTGAAGGGGCGGGCTATGCAAAATGGGCACGGCTAAATAACAATCATCTTTAATGGCTTTCTCTGCATTATAAAAACAAGGTGGGGAGTTTAGCTCAAGGTCCTGGAGGTCTGCGAATCAGTGTCGCGTGGCGGACATTAAATGCAGAAGAGTGGCACGCAAGCGGGGTGATGTAATGCGCCCAAGGGACTTCAAAGGCACAGAACTGAATGTCGCCATTTGATCTGCGTGAGCTCCCAAGGAACATTTACTTTCACATAGAGACAGCTTCATGATCCTGCCGCTAAAGAGGAAAAGGTGGCTGTGGCTTTATGTTAAGGCCCCTGTTCCCACCCGGGAAAGACGCCCAGCCGTCGGACGTTACGAGGGACTCCCATCTGAGGCCGGGGCCAGGAAGAGCTGGGAGGGGCTGGTTGGTCAGTCAGCAAAGAGGAGCCATTCAAGGGAGCATGAGGGAGCCACTACTCACGTGGGTCGCCTCTGCCCGCCACCATTGCTCACCAGCCTCGTGTCCCTATGCAAGCTGGGTGCTGCTTCCAGCTCCGCGCACGGGCACTCCTTCACAACTTTCCTCCCCTTTTTTCCCTCCTCCCTTTTTAAACCCTTTCCTTCCCCTTTTTTCTAAATAAAATTACTCTTTTTTGTAAGACCTCGCCTCGTGTCTGTGTGTCTATGGTGTCACCTGTGCATTAAATCTGTTACAGATGACATTTGAGTAAGATGTCTCCTGATTGGTCCTAGTCGAGAGTTCTCCAACTGTTCTGGGTAAGATGGTGGCTGACTAACCCTTGCCTCCATCTACAGTATATAGTTAATATTAGATGAGCTTTAATTTTCACTGAAGAGTTAAGAAGATTTGTCTTTTCTGTTATGTGCTACGAATCAGGTACTTTCTCTAGAGTGCTCTGAATGAGATGCCCTGTGATTGGCCATTCTTCTGGGTTGATTTGGGTATAATGATTGCATTAGATCTTTTCCTTTGCAGGATAGAGGTCACATGGGTTGGGAATACTCGTTCCTCAGGACTGTTTGGTGTCAGATGGTGTCTGATTGGTTCAATCTTAGTAGTGTGTGTAGTGTTGGGATCAAGTGGACTGTGATAGGTTCTTCCTCTTGAATCTATTCTGCCAGACAGTTTATAATTGCTCCTTCATCTGGAGTATCTCGAGTCAGAAATGCCACAACTGGTCCTTGTTCTGAAAGAACCACTTTCCTTTCCTCTCACTCTCTCTTTGTGTCCTGTGTGTGTTCAGATATCCACACACTCCGTCACTCTCCTGCCCTCTGTGTATGTATATAAAACCTCTCTCTATTTCTGTGTGTGTGAACTTGTTTGTTATTCGGAATGCAGACTTCATTCCTTTCAAGCCTGTGTCAATGCTGCTTTAGCAGAATTTTTTTCCTAGACAACTGGTCATCACCTTTTCACACTTGCACCCGTCCCTCACACTTGTCTTTCCACTCACCTCTATCAGTCCCTCGACTCCCCTTCCACACATACAGAGCAGTTAGATGATGTTTGACCTTGATTAGATCGATGTCCACATAAGACTAGACTACAGTCTGGAAAAAAGCTGGAATCTTAAATAGAGATATTTTTTGTACAATACACAACAAATTGCCCAAGTCACACGTAATACCTAAAAATTGCTGTTATTTTGTGCTATTTTATAATGGGCTTATATCTCAAGGTTGGAAAGAATTATTTTTGCTCCCAGCCCAATACCCACTGCTTGAAAAGGACTCACTGACTCATTGACTCAGTGAAACGTAGTGAATGATTCACTATCTCAAATATTGACTGAAATATTGACATTGACATTCAGTTGATAAATCATTTCTCTCTTTCAGTGAGTCAGAGTTCGAATGAATGTTTTGCTCCTCGTCGCTGAAAGCGAGGGATGTTTTACACTGACTCAAAAAAAGGGAGAAATGATTCACCAACCACCAAGAAAAGTGAATCATAGTCATAACCAAAACACTCAATTGTTTGAACCAAAAACCAAATGTGATTCGCTTACAGAGAGGAATGATTCACTTATTCAAACATGAACTCATTAAAATTAAGAATGGTTCACTGACTCAAACATCAACTCACTGAAAGAGAGGAACAACTAGCAGGTAACACCAAAAGATTATATTACTCAAATATTGATTTATTGCATAAAAGAGAATAAATCATAGTCAGAACAAAAAAAAAGTTTAATGATTCAAACACAGATTCACTCATAGAGAGGAACAATTCACTGACTCATTAACTTTAATATTGACATGCTGAAAGGGATGAATGATTTACTAACTCAAATACTGAGTCATTGGAATAGAGGTATGAATCACTGACTCTAATACTGACTCACTGAAGGAGATGAACAAATCACTAAGTCAAATACTTACTCAATGAAAGAGAGAGAGAATCGCTAACTCAAACACTGGCTTACTGAAAGAAAAGAATGAATCACAGTTAACATAAAAGGATTCATTGACTTAAACTGATTTTCCTAAAAGAGAGGAATGAAACATGGTTGTCAACAAAATATTTATTAACTCAAACACTGGTTGAATAAAAAAGAGGAACAAATTATGTTCATGAAAAAAAAGTAAAAAAAAAAAAAATCACTGATTCAGAATGAAAGAGGAGCTTCAATGACTCAAACACTGATTCACTGAACAGAAGAGGTGAGTCATACTAAAAGATTTACTGACTCAACCACTAAGTGAATCATGTTAACAATCAAAAGAGTCACTGATTCAAGCACTGATTCATTGAATGAAATAGGAAAGCATCATAGTCACAACTTAAAATTGAACTGAACGCTGAACTACAAATGAAAGAAACTGTGAACGAACCAGATGAATCATTTACCCCAAATGACTCAGCTCATCAAAATGACTCTAACAGTGACATTATTGTATCATAATCATCCGTTATAATTTACTTTTATGGAATAGGACAAAAATTAGATCATAAAAACATTTTATTATTAAAAAAAAAACAAAAAAACAAAGGAGACATTTATCCTGGAACATTTGTAGAATAGTAAAGTGGTAAAGTAGACCAGAAGGTTAGACCATGTGTTTTTCTGTTCCTTAAGGAGGTAAAATAAGTTTTTGTCTGAGAAGGTTATAAAACCCGAAAGCCATTGATCTGGAACGTGTTGTACTTTGGGGGAAAGGAGACAGGAAGGAAGGAAGAAAGAAAATCCACTCAAGTCAAGGCCACTGTGTCCACTTAGTGTTAAAACAGCAGGTTTTAAGATGTCTGGCTCAAAGCTAAAAATGTGAGTGAGTGTGTAGGGGGGTGTGAGCTCATATATGTAAGTGCTGAGCACCAAAACACACATTCTGACTCCAGAGATTGGAAGAGCTTACATTTATCACCATTCAACATTTTTTTTTGTGTGTGTGTGTGTGTGTGTGAGAGTTGTGACTCCATTCCAAAGCAGATGGCTCACTGCATAATTCATAGTAAGCCTCTACGGCCAGCGCAAGGTCAGAGGATTTCGGTTTTCGGCTCATTTCACGAGGTTTTTGAATGAATAAGCAGGAATCCAAAACCGAACAAAGTCACTCATGGTTATTCATCATATTTCTTCGGTCCATTTATCCATCTGTCCATCTATCCATCTGCCGTCTACAAGTCTGTCCTTTACTCTGGAACAGGCTTAACAAATCAAACGTGAAATCCAGCCAAGTCAAAGATAAAAGTACAAAGAAATGAGCTTATTGATATAGCCACGTTTTACCTCATTTCAGCTGCGTGACCTTTCAGGAACTTTTGCCATTTCAGGAATGTCACACTTTGGGAATAAAGCACACACTCTCTTTTATTTGGAAATAATAAAAAAAAAAAAAAAAAAAAAAAAAAAAAAAAA
>JAOVVB010000034.1:10646293-10667256 GCA_028570985.1 Heterobranchus longifilis | reverse complement strand
ATCTATCTATCTATCTATCTATCTATCTATCTATCCTTCTGTCTGTCTGTCTACCTTTTGATGTCGGAGCTTCCCGTGACGTCACTCCAGCCCCGCTCCCTAGACTCCTCGCGCCTCCTCTGCGCGTACAGGAATCCGAAGCAGGGAGCTCGCGCGTGCGGGCGGCCGGACGTCGCTCGTGTCTGAGCCCGAGAGCAGCGGGGTGCGCGCGCGCGCACGAGCCGGAGCGGAACGAGGTGAGGAACAGTGGAGGAGAGGAAAAGAGGAGAGGAGAAGAGAATAAAGAAGAGAGGAGAGGGAAGAGGAGATGATGGAGATGTAGTCGGAGCCGCACGCGGAATATATTTCCCGGAGAGATGCTCGCGCGCGCTCGAGACTGAACTGAACGGAGAAAACTTTGAAGTGTTCTTCAGAGGTAAGTGCGGGCGCGCTCGAGCACCGTTACCGTAACTTAATAATGGGTATGAGGATGGTGTCAGGACTGTTTATATTATTATTATTATTATTATTATTATTATTATTATTATTATGAAACGCATTTTATTTACAACAATAATAATAATAATTATTATTATTATATAATAATATATTATATATATTATTATATAATAATTATATGTGCCTATAATTATTATTATTATAGGCACCGTTTTGTGCGTGCATTGCGTTTCTATAAACCGAGTTGCACGGTCGTTACCGGAGAGCTCCGCGGTGAACGAGCGCCATCGCCCGCGAGCGGGAGCACAAGCGCCTGCCGCACGACATGCAACCACCGGCACGCGCTCGAGTCGGGAGAAACCCCCAAAGGTCGGGTTGCCAGATTGGAAACACTTCTTTGATACTTCTACAGTATCTGCTTTTCCCTAAAACAATTCCAATTAGTTATAAACGTATTATTATTATTATTATTATTATTATTATTATTATTATTAATAAACCAAAAAGCATGTCCCTTCCTGTCTCCTTTCCCATAACACAATCCGTTATAAGCGTTTTATAATGATGATGATTATTATTTCTACTAACATTTCATACAGCTACATTAAAAAAAATTAATAAAAATGCAACAATATATCCACCGAGGGCACATTTGATCTACATGGCAACCCCGAGGGACTGTGACTGTTAGCCCTCCTGTAACCTGTATTTAAAACTTGATCATCTAAATCCTGCATGGCGTTCTGTTCTTTCCCTTTTCATTTCATTATTCTAGACAAAAAAGTTTCCTGAATGAATTTTATACATAAATAGATTTTTAGCAACATTTCCAACCACATTTTGGTTTATTGAACAGTGGTAACTATGTTTAATGTTTGTGTGTGTGTGTGTGTGTGAGTGAAGTTACTCTTCGTGCCAGAGGGAAGTAGATCCGGTCCTTTGAGGCTGCGGTGGCGCGCAGGGATACACCAAAAAAAGCATACTAGTGTGCTAGATAGTGTGCCAGCCATTAGGTGGCGTACTGTTTTTTTTTTTTTTTTGCCATGCTGGGAGGGTAGGAAGGAAAAGTGGAGTAGTATGCCAGAGAGAGAGAGAGAGAGAGAGGGGGATAGAGAGAGGGAGAGCGCATGAGTTGCGCGCAGAGTGAGGAGGGAAGGAGAGCTGCCTGCTGCCATGTCCGCACTGGGAACTTATAAACTCCATGAAAAACCACCAAACCGAGCGCGTTAGAGTCGGATCAGGTAGGAAAGACTGCCATTACAGCTGTGATCGTCTCCAGATGTTCGGGATTTCAATGCGTAAAAGTTTGTCGGATTTTTTGGATTACTGCTTAGTTGGCACTGGTGGAAACTCGAGCGTGAGGATTAAAATAAGAAAGTGTGTGTAACAGAAAGAGAGAGACATAGAGAGAGAGAGAGAGAGAGAGAGAGAGATGTTTGTAAATGATGGTGTTAAATGTATAAATGTTTAGCCAAGTTCCTGCGGGCTTTGTTTGAACACGCATCCATGCATCTGGCAGCGGGACTTGAATAGGGAACGCGGTTGGAAGAGAGAGAGAGAGAGAGAGGGGGATGGGATGTTGGATTTTTTTTGTTGCGTGCTTCAAAGCGTTCGCGTGCATATTTGTTACAAGTCGGGAAAAGTTGCAAGAATCCGCACGAAGTGTTACAGTGTTAACTCTGGTCTTCCCCACTTTGCAAAAAAAGTCATTTTGCTCTAAAAACCCATTTGCTTTAATTGAGTTGCTCTTAAAGCGTGGTCCAGGGGTTTTGTGTGTGTGTGTGTGTGTGTGTGTGGGCTTCATGCATACTGTGAGTGCCTAAATCAGTACTATATATATATTTTTTTTTTAATGAATTGCCATAAGAATATTTGTACACAACTATAACCAGCCTAATATTTGCTTGATGAAGTTTCTAAATCTGTACCTGCAGGAGGAGTCATTAATTTTCAAGCTAAAGCGATCCCTGGCTGCATGAATTTTTTTCCAGAACCCCTGGCATACCTGAATTAATTACCGCCTTATGAAATATGCACGGCATCCCCTGTTAACTACCTAAGCAACTTTCTGAGCTTCACAACGTGAAATAATAATAATCCAAACCCCCGGATCGAAGGCGAGCCGAGCTGCTTTGTAGAACGTCTGTGTCTGTGTGTGTGTGTGTGTGTTTGTGTGTGTGTGCATGAGGGTAGGAAGGTTCCATGCCTTCCAGGCTAAACAAGCGCCTAAAAAAGATTAGAAGTCTCATAACAACCAGTGGAATGCATGAGTGTTTAGATGATATATCCAGGACAGACCGCTTCCAACATCCCGGGGAACGGAGAACGGTGCCGTTCTGGAAATAAGACATAACAAGGAATGTGAATCATGTCTGCCGCTGTCCTAGGATACATTTGGTGTTTAGATCTGTTTCATTTCAGAAATATAAAGCAACTGTGTATCTGATTGCAGAAGGATTTTTTTAAAGCTGTGCTACACTTTTGCATGTTGTAGTCAAAGAACGGTTCGGTCACAAGTTTGATTGAGTATGACTGATGTGACATTACAACGTTATGTGATTTTCCTTTGTGCAGATTATACGTACAGTGGGATCTGAGGCACATAACATTGAGCATGATTCTCTTTATTGCTCCAATATTATTTTGTAGGCAAATATTTCTTTTTACATTTTGGAACGTAATATTTGAATTACCAGATTATAGTCTATAAAAAATCTCTACTGAGAGGTTTTTACAGCTCTCTGGCTGCAAAAAACTTTTAGAAGCCTTGGCAGAGATTTTTATGCCTGTCAGTACGAAAGGTGGCATCTAGGGCATCTATTCTGATGATGTGTAAAGCATAACCAGGTGGAAAGAACAATCAAGCATAATTAGAAAAAATATTGTAGATTAATTTGGTAGAATTAATTTGTTAGTGTTACAGCTATAAAAATGTATAAAGCAACTTTTTCTTATAGTTCTCCCCCTGTTTCTGCAGGTGGTTTGGTGAAAAGTGCAGTGTGACCATGCAGATCCAGGTGACTTCGCTGCTGGCTCTGCTGCAGCTGCTCGTGTGCGGCAGCGCCCACACCCCAGGGCTGGATGCGAAGTCCGTTCCGCACTTCACCCGTCCTATTTACAACACCACCATATTCGAAAACTCTGCTGCTAAGACGTACTTGGAAGGCCCTGTCAAGATGGGCATCTACAACATAGACCCTTCATGGGAAATACGGTACAAAATTGTGTCAGGTGACAACGAGAACCTCTTTAAAGCTGAGGAGTATCAACTCGGGGACTTTACCTATTTGCGAATAAGGACCAAAGGAGGCAGCAGCGCCATTCTTAACCGGGAGGTCAGAGACCACTATTTGCTCACGGTCAAAGCTGTGGAAAGGAACTCAAATGCCGAGGCGCGAGCTCGCGTCATGGTTCAGGTACAGGATACCAATGACCTTCGCCCTCTGTTCTCTCCGACCTCCTACACTGTGTCGTTGCTGGAGAACACGGCAATACGCACTAGCATTGCCAAGGTCACGGCGACGGATGCGGACATCGGTACGAACGGAGAGTACTACTACAGTTTTAGAGACTGGACAGACATGTTTTCGGTCCATCCCACAAGTGGGGTGGTGACTCTAACTGGCAAACTTGATTATGCCGAGACGAAGCAGTACGATTTGGAGATATTAGCTGTGGACCGTGGGATGAAGCTGTATGGGAGCAGCGGGTTTAGCAGCATGGCTAAGCTGACGGTACGCATAGAGCAGGCTAACGAGAACGCCCCAGTCATCACAGCCGTCACTCTAGCACCTTCTGACACAGACAAGGACCCGACTTATGCAGTAGTCACTGTTGAAGATGACGACCAAGGAGCCAATGGTGAAATAGCGTCTCTTAGCATCGTAGCAGGAGACCCTTTGCAGCAGTTTCGGGCTACGAGGACCAGTCCTGGCAGTAAGGAATACAAAATTAAAGCTGTGAAGGAAGTCGACTGGGATGGTCAGCCGTACGGGTACAATCTCACTTTGCAAGCTAAGGATAAAGGAAGCCCACCTCAGTTTTCCTCAGCAAAAGTCATCCACATCACTTCCCCACTGTTTAAAGTAGGCCCTCCTAAATTTGAGCAATCTGTTTACAGGGCGAATGTAAGTGAATTTGCTCCAGTACACAGTCCTGTTGTTATGATCACAGCTGTGCCAAAATATCCCCATTTGAAGTACTCTTTCAAACATAAATTGGACAAAATTCCCTTTGCAGTCAATTCCGACACTGGTTTAATTACAACAGCTGGACCCATCCATGCTGACTCTTTGGCACACTATGAATTAGAGGTAATTATTAGTGACGGAAAAGCAGCCGCCAAGGTTATTATTGATATGATCGACGTGAACAATAACGGCCCGGAGTTTCAGCAGTCGTCTTTCAAGGCTAGTGTTGATGAAAATATGCCTGTAGGAACCAGTGTTCTAACAGTGAAAGCCACAGATTTAGACAGTGGAGAGAACGGTTACGTCACATACAGTATTGCTAACATCATTCCCCAGCCTTTTGTTATCGACTACTTCACAGGGGTTATCAGTACCTCGGAACAACTCGATTATGAATTAATGCCAAGGATTTATAATTTACGCGTCCGTGCGTCAGATTGGGGTGAACCTTTCCGACGTGAGGTCGAGACTCAAGTCACAATCAGCCTGAACAACCTAAATGACAACAAGCCTCTGTTCGAAAATGTGGACTGCCAGGTCACTGTGCCCAGAGATCATGGCACCGGAGAACAGATCACTACCGTATCTGCCATTGACGCTGACGAGCTCCAGCTGGTCAGGTACGTGATCCAAACCGGGAACGACCTAGATCTTTTCGAGTTGAACCCTAACTCAGGGGTGTTGTCTCTAAAGCAGCCGCTGAGTGAGGGTGAAGCAGCAAAGACATCCTTGTTCAGCTTGCAGATCGTAGCCAGTGATGGAGAACATGAAACTCCGGTGATGTTCTTGAACATAACTGTCATTACTCCTCGTAAGCCGGTTCAAGTGAAGTGTGTCGACACCGGTGTAGCCACCATGCTCGCGGAAAAATTGCTCCAAGGCAGTAAACTCCACAGCCAAGTTGAACCAGATGATAACTTTGTAGACCTTCACGCCGTCAATCGCTTTACACCTCAGTTCGTGGAACCATTCCCGAGCGTTGTTGAGGTCAAGGAAGATCTCCCTGTTGGGGCTCGGATCGTTCATTTGAGTGCCTCTGACGCTGACAGTGGTTTCAATGGGAAGCTGGTTTATGTCATATCTGGAGGTGATACTGAAAGTCGGTTTGTAGTTGACACGAATGACGGATGGCTTAAGGTTTATGCACCGCTTGACAGAGAGACATCTGATCATTATACGCTTAACATCACTGTCTACGACCTTGGAATACCTCAGAAGTCATCATCGCGTCTGCTTGACGTCAAGGTCACGGATGCTAATGATAATAGTCCGCAGTTTTTACAAAACACGTATTCTGTGGAAATAAGTGAGAACACAGCTGTAGGGACTGAAGTCATTCAGGTTGAAGCCAAAGATAGAGACCTTGGAGATAATGGCGTCGTCAGGTACTATATACTGGCGGACACGGATCAGTTCGCCATCGATGAGGTGACTGGAATTGTAAGGGTTAAAAAGCCATTAGATCGTGAAATTCAGCCTGAGCTGTTGCTTAGGATAGCAGCCCGTGACCAGGCTACTGGTGAACCTCAGCTGGTGTCGATCGTGTCACTTAAAATCACACTTGAAGACGTGAACGACAACCCTCCGAAATTTATACCTCCAAATTATCGAGTAAAAGTCCGTGAGGATCTACCTATTGGTACTGTTATTATGTGGTTGGAAGCCCACGATCCTGATGTTGGAACTTCGAGCCAGGTACGCTACAGCCTCATAGACAGTGGCGACGGGAAATTTGAAGTGGACAAACTGAGTGGTGCGATTCGAATCGTTCAGAATCTGGATTATGAGAAAAAACAAGTTTATAACCTCGTAGCGAGGGCCAAGGACAAAGGCAAACCAATTTCTTTATCCTCAAGCTGTAGTATTGAGGTGGAGGTAGCGGACGTAAACGAGAATTTACATCGACCGTGGTTCTCATCATTTGTGGATAAGGGATTTATCAAAGAGGATGTGCCAATCGGAACGTCCGTCATGAAAGTAACCGCTCAGGACGAGGACAAAGGAAGGGACGGGGAGATTCGTTACTCTATTCGGGATGGATCCGGACTTGGTGTCTTTGCTGTCAATGAAGAAACTGGTGAGTCACTTGGCTTTTTTATTATGAGATTGGATATGAATGGTGCGCTAGTCATAAATATTTCATATGCATAAATCTGATCAGTGATGGTATTTCAAAGAAAGAGCAGAGTTTAATTCAGAAATCAGGTGCTTATACAGTTGTCCTGGCATGGGGAATGGGGTGGGATGCAGTTTTAGTTTTTTCTAGCATAAGGAGGAAGAATTGATGGCAGGAGCAGATGGAGCAGCTGTCTTTCAGACCTGTCGTAAACATTCCAAACTAGTTTGCTGAGCACTCCAGCACTCCCCCCAACCTCACCACCGATCCACCACCCACTGACTCTCTCAACCTCCTGCATTCTTCCTTCTATTCTTGTTCTCCTTCACTGGTCGGTCCTATTAATATTCGATAAAGGAATGTTTGAACCAAAAGTCACAACCTGACCTCATTAACGCCACACAAAGAATGTATTTATACCTCGCTCGTCTGGTTACAGTAAGGAAAAAAAAACATGTTATAAAATAAGCTGACTGGAATTCTAACGGTTGCTTGACACACTGCATGAATGTAACGCTTCATTCGCTATTTCTTTTTTAAATAGGCACAGTATTTCTCATTTCCACCTTTAATGTGCGCCTCTGCCTTTTTTTTTCTTTTTTCTTACTGAAAATGTGTTCCTGTTCCGCGGTATGCATAATTAATGTACAAATGGACCTGTGAAAATTATCATAAATAAAACATTAGGGGTTTATACGTGTACTGCGCAAAGTGTCCTTTTGAAAAGTTTCTTGTGAAAAACTCTATAAAAATGTATTAAGCGTTCATTTAGATGAAGGTGGTGCAGGGCACTTCATTAAGGAGGGGAAATTAGACATGGCTGTTAGGGTTCCCTGTAGGGAAATCTGACTTGCATCGGTGGTAAATTTAGCATGACAGGACGCACTGCTGCTTCTTATCCTGCAGGACCATCTGTCAGTCGTCGCGGAGGTTGTTTCACCTTGTTTAATACGAGGTTATTGATTGGACTAATAAGGATGAAGAAACTCATAGAAGAAACTCATGGATATGATGCAGTTCCTTGTTTTTTTAATTAAACATGCCTATGATTGGGTAGTGATGCTCTGACTGACAGCAGAGAGAGAGAGAGAGAATTAATTCCCCTGCATTCTAGAGAAAGTGGTCAATTTTCCCCTTTTGGCTCCTGAATATCTCTCACACACTTCACTGAAAAGCATCTTTCTGTTAGATATTCCTCCTCCAACTTGTCAAGCTCCCCTTAACCACCCCCCCAAACCTAATCCATTAAATGCTAAGTGCTGCTTAATAATCGCCTTCTGACAGATCTTGGCTTGATGTATTTAGCCAGCCGTGACACCTGAGGAGTAGTCTTATTGGCACCGCCTTTTAACCCCGAAACGTTTCAGGTCACCCTCTACCTGACCCGGTCTTCTGCCCTGCATGACCTCTGTAATCTATGAGTGCCAGCAGGGACGGGATTATCTTGCACTGAGGTCCATTGTTAGGGATCACGACTAAGGGCTGGTGGCAAAGTAAATATTCATGAGCCAAGAACAGATCCCTGTGGGATGCCAGATTAGACGTTAAAGAATCAAAAAGGAAGTAGGCTTGTGATTAAATCAGTCTGAGCTGCTTGTGCGTGCGTGTGTGTGTATAATTAGCTAATAAATTAACTTTTTCAGAAGCAGATGTTTATGATAGACTAATGATGCGTAGTAGCGTAGTACTGTATCTTATACTACTATTACATATTTGCAAGTGGAAAAGCCATTCATGTGCACTATTAGCAATGCCTTTACTATCTTTGATAATATTCCGCTATGGTATAAGAGGAAAACTTCAAGATATGTTGTTTTGGAAAAATAATCAACTTTATGGTAGATAGTATAACTCATTACACCATTTTGTTATGGATTGTCTAACCACAAAGGCAGGAAACAGAGTGTTTAGCTTTCTGTCTATAAATATAAAAATTGAACAGACAGAATCTTAACTCATTTGACATTCAGCACAATGCTGATTTAAATTAATGTCAACAAACCTGGCCACTTTGAAAAAGTGTACCATCTGGGATCGATTATATCTACATCACCTTTCGTGCTCTGCGGCTTTTTCGCCTGCCTGCTTTATTTGCATGCTTTCTTCGCCCTCATCCATCCTAGGGTGGGGGTATTTAAGTAGGGGTTGGCGGGGGTGCTGAAAAGGAATTTGCTTAGAAGGTTCGCGCCACACCGTTTCCTATTTACCTCTCTAACTTTACGTCTTGATAAGTTAACGCTAGTTTCACATCTGGGGCCCTGCTTTTTTCTCCTTTTTTTCTCCCCTCAGGGATGTGTGGCTTTTATATTTAGTCTGGCCCTGTATGCATTTCAGAAACCCTTGCCAACCCTTTTCCAAACCCCGGCAATCGGGCGCTTTTTTTTCCCCCAAGGTTTCCTGCATCAGGAAGAGCTTGATATTTCGTCCCAGTGGATCTGAGATAACTTTAGCCAGGCTACAAAACCCAAAATTGTTATTCCGAGATTGCATCTGGCTCTTTTTATTTTTATTTCCGTCCTCTCATTGCTGCTGGCTGTAGGCGTTCGGAGATCCGTTGAGTTCCTGAGTGCGCTCACTAGTCTCCGCCAGCGATGTTTACCGTCGCCAGATTGCACAAACATGTCGAGCCTCGATGAGACCTCTCCATGTGAACCGATCTAATTTCAACCCCGCTCAATGCGCGTGTGTGTGAGAATTGATTTCGTGTGCATGTCGCTTCCGGAGTAAGAGAGTTAATAGAGGCCGCACGCACTTGCGCAGGATCGAGGTCTCGCCACAAGTACGATTGATGTTTGCCAGAGAAGTGCAATGAATCTGTTTTTCTCTTTTTGCTTTTCTTTAATTTTTTTACCACTAAATGTCCTTGTGGCAAAAAGAAACAAGCTGAGGCTCTAAGGCAGATGTCACAAATCACAGTAGAGTCACAGAGACTTAGAGGTTTACAAAAAGCCCGGTGGCCAAACCGCACTGCCGTGTCTGGAATCTGCTCTATAAACTGTGCAACAGCCTAGCACGATGCGAACTCGCATGCCGTGTGCTGTTCACACTGAAAGCATACTACGTCAGGTCTGATCAATCTCACCTATATCGCCTACGTCTCACGTACACGTTCAGGCTAGATTGCTGTTCGCTGGCCACCTGTTCTTTATCATGCTAATCATGCAAAGTAGCCAATTCTCTCAGTTTTCACGCTTAATTTGCACACCTTGTAATATCATTTGGCTCAGAAAGGATAGAGATGGAATTAGATTTTCTGGGAAAATAATGAAGCAGCTTGTCGGTTGTTCAGCGTTTGAGGGGAGAAAAAAAAGACAGGCTAAGTACGTGCTCAGAATAAGTAGCACAGCCACTGACAAAGTGTTTAAGTGTTTATTAGTAATTAAAAAAACATTTGTATAATAACATGTAAAAATATTTGAGAAATATGCTGTAGTATGAAGCCACGGCATGAATATCGCATCATGATATTACTGCCTATTGTTTAACCCAACACATGAGTGGGCTAGCTATTGTGAATTTAACCAGTTTAGTGAAATAAAAGGTTTTTAAAAAAAATTATATAGAGGTGAATCTTTGTGCTGCGGATGTTTTAAAGAGCTACCGAAGGATAGGTTAGATGTTAAATGCTAGCTGTGAACTGCTAACTTAGCATCTTTTCTGAGGATGTTTACGTTAGCTTTTAGAGGCTAACTGCAAAAGGCTAACCTACCATTTTTTGTGGATATAAGTGGCCTAGCTAAGCCATCATCATTTTAACATGGTTAGTGAGATACAGTGTTTAAAAAAAAAAGAAGCTAAAACTTCAGTGCGATTAAAAAAAAAAAGCTAAAGATGTGGAGGCTAACTGCAAAAGGCTAACCTAGCATCTTTGCGCGAATACAAGTGGCTTAGCTTAGCTTAGCTTTTCCTCATTTTAACATGTTTAGTGACATACAGTGGAAAAAATAATTAAATAATGATATGAAGTTATATATTCATGTGAACACTTTTTTAAAGCTAAAGAAGTGTTGGTTAGCTGTTAGAGGCTATCTGCAAAAGTTTAACCTAGCATCTTTTTTGAGGATATAATTGGATTGGCTTAGCCATCCTTTTTATAACATGTTTCGTTGATATACAATGAAGTTAAATGTATAAAGCTAAATCTTCAGTGTGATTTCTTTAAGCTAAAGATGTGTAGGTTAGCGAATAGAGGCTAACTAACTGCTTAAGGGTAAATTAGCATATTTCGTGTGAATATGGGTGGCTGAGCTTAGTCATCCTCAATTTAAGTTTTTTTAGGATGATATAAATGTGAAAAACGAATTACTGATAATAGTATATGCATTTGATTTCATTTTTGGATAAGTAGCTTATAAATTATTAACTTCGTACTCTGATTTTTGCAGCATGCATTTTTGGAGGGGTTTTTTAATGATATTTGGGAATCTGGAGCTAATGTGTTCATCACGTTAAGACGTCTGTGTGTGCATGTTAAAGAACAGCGAGTGTATCCTTGAAAAGGGCTTGTAAACATTAAAATTGGATGTGAACCTTGTAAATTTATGAATGCTTTCGTGTTTCTATGCAAAATCCGTATTTACGTGTAAAAATTAATCACAAAGGCTCTAATTGTGGCTTGGCTTCCTGGTATCGTGCTGTCGGAGGTATGAGGTTACCTGCTGTGTTTCATAATGAGAGAAAACATTTGACACCGGGAAACTATTCGTTTAAAAGCGCAATTATGCAAAAAAGGTCAATTTTTTCAATTCATTACTGCTGCATTAATAAACAACAAAAAGGCGACCATTCGGAACCGGAGGTCGTGCCGTTTTTTGGTCTATTAAAAGTGCTTTTCTGTTTCATCTGTTTCTCCGACTGGCCCCATGCACTGGACGGAAGCATGCGGACCTACACGATAATAGGTCTGATTTGTATTTGTCCGAATGAAGTAAGTGGAAGGGTTAAGAAGTGAATAAAAGCCTCCTGAGGTGGACAAGCCCTTCAAGCCTTTCAAAAGAGAAAGAGTGAAACAGCACGTGGTCCGTCAGTCAGCCAGGTCCGAGTTGTTAATTCGAGTCTCTTCTGATTTCTGTTTGTGGGTTTTAACGCGACCTGCCCTTTCGCAGAGCGGGTAATGAATGCACTGCCCTTTCTCCGGCTCTGTGATGCTGCCACCAGTTAGCTGGGCATGTTCCGACAAAGCACTACAGTGTGTTATAGTCGTTTGTTGGGGGAAAAAAATCTTGTGTCGTGTCTTTCTGTTGAAGGTATAAAAGTTGCCAGTGATGCCAGATAACAGAAATATGTGCCTGCCATTTTTCCTTTTCATGGGGGAAAGAAGAATCATGGGAAAGAAGATAGGAAAGCGAGCGAGGGAGGTGTTGGAAAAGACATATCGCTTAAGTCTCAACATTCATCCCCCTCCCCTCTCTCTCTCTCTCTCAACTCTTCGTCCTTCTTTTTTCCCCCTCTGAAGGGTCACATGACCTCGACTCCACACAGTCTGTGCTTGGGCCATGTTGCCGAGGCGACGGTGCTCCGGAATGCGAAGGGAGCCTGGAGATGATTGCAGGGTGCGAACGTTGGCAGTGCTTATTTTAGAACCCGCGTAGGTGCTTTGCTCAGGTTATGCTAATGAGCCTTAACAAGGGCTAATTGATTTTAAGTGGCCGAGTTTAAGAGCTCAAAAATAGTGTGGAAAAGTAGAACAAAAAGTTTTTTTTGGGTAAAGTTCCAATCTTAAAGTTGTTGTGCCAGAAAAAAAAACAAACAAAAAAATATCCTGAGTTGGGATGCTGTTTATTATCCGAGCGTATCTTCTACTAATAGGACAGACTAACACTTAAATTGATGCACATAATCCCTCAGTGCTCTCTAGGCCACAGTTCAGTGCTTGGCAGTGAAAATCCCCATTATGGCAGATGGCACCCTGCCACTGGAGCTTATTCACCCTTTTGATGTCAGGCTCTCTATACGCACGGAAAGCTTCGCAAACACAAGAACAACCATCATTCATCTTCTTCGCAAAGTGCACATGACCGCATGTCAAAGTTACCAGGCACGTTGAAATCATCTTAACGTCAAATCAAGTTAAACGTTGTGTATTTCACTTCATTCCAATGAAGTTCCAGTTTCGTTACTGTCTGATTCAGACTTGCATAGTTTTGAACTCTGCATAAGTCTCGGCACGCACTTCCGTCTTTACCCGTGACTTAATTTGCCTTGTCACGGCCAGTCACAACACTGCCGGCTGAGATTCAGTGCAGCCGGATCTACACAGAACGCAATGCCATATAAAGATGTAATTAGGAGCAGAAGCAACGGTTCCACATCTGGCTTCTGAACCCGAGCGGCTTTCCCATTCCTCCTGTTTTATTGGCGAGCCACCCTTCCACCCCTGCCACAATTTAAAAATGCCTTTGATCCCTTCCTCACAGAAATACTCTGAGGAGTGCCGGCTTATAAATAGACAAGAGAGAGAGAGAGAGAGAGAGAGAGAAGAAAAAAAGCAGTAGGCCTTTCAAAATGTCAACCCAGCGGCCCTTTGAAAAACGTTCCCTCTCTCTTTCTCTCTCGCTCTGGCATCTTATCACTCTTACCATAAGAACAGAAAACGAGCCGCTTTAGCGAGCAGTATCAAGCTGAAACTAGCAGTAATACCTAGTTCGTCAGCGTCACCTTGCAGCTATTTCATGCATGTGATAGCAGGAGACGGGCAGTTGTTATCAGACGACAGGGTCCAGGGCCTGGATTGGGTTCTGTGTCAATAACGAAAAGGTCTGGCTCTCGTTAAGCGCACTGCTTTCAGGGCCTCTGCAATAACATTAGCTGTGCTTGGACAATGAGCTCTGTCGGGACAAGTCCCAATAGGACCTCTCGACTGGAAGTAACAGGCTAAAGTCGGGCGGAAGAAACAGCGGGGGGGTGGGGGATAAAAAAGACAGTGTCCCACCAGGCGTGCTCTAATTGCATTACTCCCCTACGTTCATTTGCAGAACTTCCTCCTTTAAACACCCACACTTGTTTCTTTTATACACTTCAGGTTGACATACTTTCATCTTTTTGGTGAATAAAGCTCCCAAATCCTTACGTCTTTGTGTGCGTATTTTCTTTCCAAGCTTCCCATACTCTGTTTACAGCCCAAACTAATGCTTATTGTTGGTGTAATGCAAGTCAAGGGTTCTTTTTTTTTTTACCATTTTTTATGACTTTTTATTTTGATAAGATGAGATTAACGAGATATGTAGAGCGAGACGTGTCGCTGTGATTTGTTAATCCGAGGGACATATTCCGTTTTTCTGTTCCTCTTTACCCCCTACCCTCCCTGTTTCCATTTTCCCATGTGGCCAGCTGTTGCAGCCACTGCTAGCACATCTGTATACAGGATGCACAATGTAGCGTGAAGCGGACACGGGGCAGTCGACTCGACTCCAGAGGCTCTGCTACCCTATGATCACTTGCGCAGGATGTTCAAGAAGATAAGATTGTGTGAAGTGCATATTTCTTGAAAGACATCAAGACAGCATTTCCTCAATCCAACACTCGAACTGATAACCTTGGTAACGCCACACCACATGGGAGTCTGGTTGAAGAAATGTCCCTGCACTACTCGAGCTTTCATTCCTAATAAATCTATGTTGTTTTTGCATGCCAGGGGCACCTCTGATCTCAGATGCATCGCTAACGGTCGCCCTGTTTTTCACAGCATTCCCAGAGATTTTATGTGGTTGTAAAGCAAAATCGAAGGTATTGCAATCTCCAGATCTGTGCAGAACCTCCAGAAAGTCTTTCCTTGCTGACTCTAATACACAACGTTTTACACCGTTAATCATAAATCTGTAGCAGGCATACCTTTTTATAGATGGTGCAAAACTCTGGGAATGGAGTCAAGGATGTGATTTAAGTCAAAGATATATGAAGCTCAAGGATTGGGTTACTGTTTCAGCTCAAGCATAGGAATTTGAGCTATTCCTGTGGTGGTGGTGGTGGATGGAATGACTGAGGTGAACAGAGAGAAGGAAAAAAACACGGGAAAGTCTGGCAACCTTCATGACCCCGAGGCCTGAGAACCTTCCGGAATGCAAGAAAGATGAGCCGGGAATTAACCGAGCGAGTTCAAAGCCAAAGACCTGACTTCTAACATGCGGGCCAGGGGGATAAAACACACACAGGCACACATAATCGTAATCCGCATTAACTTCACATCTGTGGCTGTTGTGTCTCCATTGCACGGTAGGGAAATTAAGCAACCCTTAAGGTACAATCAAGATCTCGCCAACATGTGGAGGGATGATGGCGAACTAACTAGCGTTGCTTATTACAGGTTTTACTCTGCCAGAAAAGGAGCTGATATTTCCTGGGATTTCACTCTTAACGCCGTACTGTATGAAAACGAGAGCAAGAGGATAAACAGGATCTCGCATACCTTAATCCCCTTTTGACAACCCTGCTAATCTTTTTTGGCTTCCTAATTTAGCAAGAGCGCCAGCTTCTTTTTTTTTCTTTTTTGTTTTTATGAACATTGCAACATGATATTCTTTCACAGCTGATCCTGCAGTACAACTTTCTTCAGTTTGGTTTTCCACCATATGTTAGATCCGATGATTTGCGTCTCCCGCTGCGGTGTGAAATCAGGCTTCCCCTTGTCCTCTTTTGCGTTCCCACATTCCTGTCCACATTCTTGATGCTCAGCCCCCCGGATGTTCGCATCCTTTCCTGAAGCTTAGACCAGCCGTTTGGAAGTTGTGTGACTTTGCGTAAGTGTGTGTGTTTTTCGCAGCACACTCAGCTATTGTAAAAGTGCCACGAAGGCGCCAATCCGGGGACTAATTAAAGTGGACAGACTCCCTTTATCTCGCACACACACACATAAACTTACTGTCAAAAGCTCTCTCTTTCTCTCTCACTTGTACACACACAGACACACACACACATGCTCTTGCGAGGTCGGCCGGGTCGAAACCGGTGCGAGCGGCTTCTTTCTTTGTTCAGTCAGAAGCTCAGGCGGCTGTGAAAAGTTTTTCCCCAGGGCGATAAAATGAACAGACAAAAGAGGGACATAAAGAGAGAGAGCGAGAGACGACAGAGAAGAAAGAAATAGAGACAGAGAGTGAGTAAGAGAGAGAGAGAGAGCGACCGGTCGGATTTCTCTGTCATCGTTTTCTGCGCCCTGGGGGCAAATTTCATAACTTCCTCAACAGCTTTTCATTTCAAGGAGTGGCTCTGAATCAACCTGGATTCTGCTCTGAGGAGAAAAAAAAATAACCGTGTAAATGAAACATGTAACACTATAATGGTATCAGTTCTAATGTTTTCTAATATGTTATTTTATAATGGAGTACCGGACATTGGGTTCGAAATTTATCAAGGAAGAACAAAAGCAAAGAAGGAATAGAAATAGCGATTATCAGCGACAATTAAGCTTGATTTAAGAAGATTAAGAGCAAACCTCTACCCCTGTGTCATGGAGAGCTACCCAGCTCATGTCATACCATGCCGTTGATGTAGTTTTGTCTTTTCATTTTAATGCTTACATGAGTCAAAACCTGGAAAACAATTTAATAATAAGCTAGCCACAGCTACACTAACATCACTAGCAAAGAAAGTGTTGACATAAAATAAGCCGAGCTGAATTTTACCTCAAGACTTGTCACTTTCATGCTAACGGTGCAGATTAAAACAAAAAAATATAATAATAATAATAATAATAATAATAAGGAGAAAGAAATAATAACCAGC
The DNA here is from genome assembly GCA_028570985.1 of Heterobranchus longifilis. Lineage (NCBI taxonomy): Eukaryota > Metazoa > Chordata > Actinopteri > Siluriformes > Clariidae > Heterobranchus > Heterobranchus longifilis. Next base: position 10,650,795 of record JAOVVB010000034.1, on the reverse strand, counting down.
TTTTAGGAAACAGTACAGCTAAACCTTTGTTATTAGCAAGCTGGCTAGTTGACTTCAACATTTCTATGACATTGTTTTTAATTGCAGAAAATGTGTTTCTTGGTAATGGGTAACTTATTGTTCATAACTCGTAACCGTATCCTCCAAATCATGTATCTCCATTGTATTGTTCCAACTTATTTCATTGATCTATTCTGCTATAATATTCTGATAATCAATCATATAGTCTGCTCTGAATTTCGCTACACGAAAAACCCAAGCGATTTCTAGCGTGACATCAGGCTAGTTCTGCTTTCTTTTCCGCTTTACCGTTCTGAAGTAAAAAATTAATTACTTGAAACTAATTTGACATTTCCTTCTTAGGATTTAATAAGCTAATGATACATCTATCGAATCTAATGTAATAAAAAAAACAAAAAAAAAACAAATGTGTCTAAAACCGAATGCTTTGCTAGCTAGCTAACACCACTAGATAGTGGGTAGAATCAGTATCCGGTAATTATGCTGTATGGTGGTAGAGAGTGGTGTTAGCTAGCTAGCAAAACAATTTAACAAGCTAGCAAAACATTTGTTTTTTAGTTAGTTTTGATTCTTTACCAAATATATTGTATTATTAGTTTGTTACATCCTAAGAATTAAATAATATGCAGAAATTTTTTGTTTTCATTTAAAGTAATTAACTTCAGAATGTTAAAAATGAAAGGAAAGCAAAACTAGCCTGATGTTATGCTATCACTCGCTTACGAGCTTAAAGCATAGCATCCACAAGTAGAGATTCAGAACAGACTTTCCATTCAGGTTGAATTGTAGGTTTCTATATACATTTTTGTTTGTTTGTTTGTTTGTTTCCTAGTTGGCAGATGGAAACTTCCCACAGAAATGTAGTAACCACCGCAGCAGCAGCAACAGCAGTGCTAGCTAGCTAGTACAGCCACAAAGAGAGCTAGCGTGAACAGACTAATGACAAATTAGCGTAACACTGTTGCATGGCTAAAATGAGTGGTTAGTTACCAGCGTAAATGGCAAAGAAAATAAAGAAGGACATTTTAAAAAAATATAGAATGTATAGCAGCAAACTAGATTATCTGTTTATGAAGTCATCTGTGCCGAGGCCGTTTGAGTCAGAGGGACATGTCTTCAGAGTGTGTCTCGGTATTTGTACGAGTATGTGTGTGTGTGTGTCTGTGCTCGCTATCTAGATGAGCACTCCTGCATGGGGACGGCGGTTGGCAAAGACTGAGTCGTTTTCTCACACACACACTCTCTCTCTCTCTCTGTGCCTTCTGCTAGTTTTTGTCCTCTCACACTTTTTTTTCCTCCCTCCGTCGCACATATTTCAGTGCCCTTTCCCTATTGCACGCTGGCTTTCTCATTTACTCATTTGATACTTCTCACTCTCTCTTTCCGTTTCTTTCTCCTGCACACACACACACATACACACTTCAGTTCTCTTTCTCTCTCTCTCTCTCTCTCTCTCTCGCGAGTCCCACGCTTGCTTCTTCTTGAGCTCATTGCCATTCCCATCAGTAAAGCGTCAGACACTGAGGACTCAATAACACGGAGCATATTGTAGCCAGCTTTTCCTCCTCTCCTCCTCCTCCTTCTGCTTCGAATATAATTATCGCCTGAAGCTAACCTGTCGTTCTTTCTTTTCTTTCCTTTTCTTTTCTTGTTTTTTTTTCCTCCCTCACCCCTCCCAAAATAAATCAGGGAGCAGGTCATCGAGTTACAGAGCTAGGGAATGGTAGGTTTGTTCCGCAAACAAAGAAACACGGTGTCATTGCTCCCGAATGTGTGACTTTGCAGAAGCCCCGGGATATAGACCTGGTCAACGTTATCCAGGTCAAGGGTCAAAGTGCCACATCGCTGCGCTGAACAAGGAGCTCTTGGATCTCAGGTTTCAGTTCTGGGACATGGTCCTGCATTTCTATTGGTCTGAAATTACGGAGCGCTATGCGACGCAGCCCTAACACCAGCTGTAGCGTGAATAGCTAAGGTGAATAGGTTGTCGCTAAGTAGCACCTGAAAGGATTGTTAAGAGTTTGATGGTTCACAACCATGTTAACGTGACATAATTTTTACCGGTTTGTCAAATCGCGCAGGATACGCACAACAAGAACAATAAATGGGAAAGATATAGTTTAGTTTAATTTAATTAAGTTATTTTTTTTGTGACTACCCAAATGAAGCATCAGAAATGTACTGTCCTAGTCCTATTTATTTATTTAGGTGTTTTTTTTTTTATTTTCCAATGATAATTTTTTTAATAACAGGATTGCTTTTTTTTTTTTTTTTTTTTAACTTTTTATATCATACATTTTAATTCATTTATTAGTAGATCAATTTTTTATATGAATTGGTAGGTTAAATCAATTCAGTGAATTGGGTAAGTTGTTAATATTTCAAAATCAATTCAAATAATTTTGTAATTATTTAGGTAAAGTTTAAAATTTATGGATTTCTTTAAAATATACCACCGGAGATACAAGTCATTATGAGCAGTTGGGTGCAATAACACCACCTACAGGACTGGAGCAAGGAGCTGAAAATCGTCAGGCAAAAAAATAAAATATATATATATATATATGTATGAGATTATCATTAGGCAATTCATTTCAATTTAATTTTTTTCCCTGAATTTGTGAAAACGTTCAAATTTCCAAATTATTTTTTTTTTATAAATTAATTATTTATTTTAAGTTTTTACATTTTTTATACTTTAATATTTTCACACATTCATTTTCTCACAATTTTGTTCCAGAGCAATTTTAAAATAGATTTTATTGCAAATTCTATTTTTATAGCTTTTTTACTGTAAAATATTTATTTTTCTTAAAATTTTCGGTTTCAGGCGGTCGTTAACCATTTAAATGCATGTCGGACCGTGTATGGTTGCTTATGCGATAAATGAAAATTTGAGTAAATTTTGAAGCAGATCTGGGAAACGATCGATTTCAAAAATTGTTCCTGTGATACATATAATTTATTTTCTAAGGTATCACTGTTAGCTTTGATTCTTTTGAATTCACTGTAATATATATAAAAAAATTTTTAAAATTTGTTCTTCCTGTTTTGTCGTACACTGTGATACGTTATGTGATCACGTTATGTAAAATGTCTTGCAGTAGCATGGTATGAAGTTTTTTGGATTTAAGTTTTGCCCCTAGTTGCAGAATTAACCAATACCTCCAAATCGCTAATAGCCACCCCTGCTGTTTGTTTTCCCCTGCTGGTTTTGTGGTGGAATCACTCGGACCGATCGAGAAGCAGAACCTTAGAGACACTATTAATTTCCGGTTCTGAACCCGATTCAGAGTATTCTCCATGCAGAGCTGATCCATTGTTGTGCCAAAGGAAGTGTATCGTCAGCGTAGACTTCAACCGGGGAGCGCCTCTTTATGGTCTGCACACACACACACACACTTAGACACACACCCTGCTTTATGGACGTTTATAAGCGATAGCGAGGTGGACGTTTATCCCGGATAACAATGATATCATTAAGTTTTAGGATCACTCTAGGTAACGAGAAACCGCAGTCCTCTCAGGCAGCTTTGAATGGACGAGAACAAAGAGGGCTCAAAGTCCTCTCCGCTCCCCTCTCTCTCTCTCTCTCTCTCTCTCATTCTCTCACTCTCTTTCTCACTCTCTCTCTGCCTCTTGCTCTCTCTCTCTCTCGTTCTCTTTCTCTCTCTCCCTCTTGCTCTCTCTCTCTCTCTCTCTCTCTCTGTGGATTGCCATTTACTCTCAGCCACCCTCTCCACCCCTTCTCATTGCTGGATTGTTGTGAATAGGTGCCTTGTTGACACAGCTGAGAGCCAAATGGCCTCTGATGGCTCCGGTAAATCTTTAACCCTTACGCCACGTGATGACCCACTTTACACTGAACGGAAGTCAAAGTCACTCGTTTAACTGTTACAACTTTATTTATCTTATTACCATAGTATTTCGTTATCTGTAACAATGGAAATGTTTTGGAGTCTAATAGTATGATGAACTGTATAATGATACTGATATAATATCATGATAATGCCAAGCCCTATTCCACATTTCCTCTTTCGGTGGTTGGAGGTGATGGGTCGGGGTGACTAACGGGAGCTAACAACTAGTCCACCATGGAACTAAGTTATTCCATTTGAATCATTAAGTCTTGCTTCCTCAAAGAAGCTTATAGCTTTCTTCTGTATTCTAGCTCTTCCTTTCTCTCTCTCTGTAAGGGCCGTGAACAGGAGTCCACCTGTGTTTCATGGTGTCGATGTCACAACCAGCTGATGTCAGGATGTTCATTGGTTTATGAGTAGCTGTTTGCCATTTGTTTTTAGAGAACCTACTAAGAGTTTTGCACCTTAGTGACATATTTATTGTTGATTAAGATTTACTTTAGAATTATGCTTCAAAAGCTCATAGCTATTAAAATAGCTAGTTATGTTTAAAATAATGACTTGATAAAGTTTACATTCAATAGAATAGTAGGACTTGTACAAATGTATTAAATCTTAAAT
>JAOVVB010000034.1:10624868-10635425 GCA_028570985.1 Heterobranchus longifilis | reverse complement strand
AAAAAAAAGTGAGAGAGAGAGAGAGAGAGAGAGAGATTCCTTTTCCCACCTTCCCAAAGTGCTTCTGTGAGGGATTCAGATATCAGCAGCTTGTGTGTCTGGTGTGTGTGTGTGGTGTGTGTGGTGTGTGTGGTTCTTTGTTCTCTCCCAGTGTTCCGCTGCAGGATCAGACAGGCCAGAACAGGAAGTATCAATCAGCCACCGGCCGCTGTCTAAACATGTGGATTTTTAATTGAGCTATTGCTCTCTGTTTCTCTCTGTCTCTCTGTCTCCCTTTCTGTCTCACTCTCTCTTTTTGTCTTTCCCTCTTTCTGTCTCTCCTGCTGTCTGAGTCACTGTGTCTCTCTTTCTGTCTCTCTTCCTCTCTCACTCTTTTTTCTGTCTCTCTTGCTGTCTTTCTCTCTTCCTGTCTGTCTCTCTTTCTGTCTGTCTTTAAGTTTTTCTTTCCCTCTTTCTGTCTCTTTGCTTGTCTCTCCTGCTGTCAGAGGTTAATTCTGTCTCTCTTTCTGTCTCTCTTCCTGTCTGTCTCTCTGTTTCTCTTTCTATCTGTCTCTCTTTCTGCCTGTCTTTCCCGTTGCCTGTCTTTTCTGCTGTCTGAGTCTCATTCTGTCTCTCTCTCTTTCTGTCTGTCTCATTCTATTTCTGTCTCTCTTTTTATCTTTCTGTCTCACTCACTGCCTCTCTTACTGTCTTTCTCTCTTCCTGTCTGTCTCTCTGTCTCACTCTGTTTCTGTCTGCCTCTCTTTCTGTCTCACCCTTTCTCTCTCATCCTCTTTCTGTCTGACTCGCTTGCTGTCCGCTTTCTTTTTCTCTCTCTCTCTCTCCCTCTGTCTCTTTCTCTTTCACTCTGTCTCTCTCTCTCTTTCCATCTGACTCTCTCTGTCTCATTGCCTTCCTCTCCCTCCTTTCTCTTTCTCTCTTTCTGTCTACCTGACCCTCTCATTCCTTATTCTTTCCCTAAGTCTCTCATTCTCTCTTTTTCTCCTTTTCTCACAGTTTTTTTCTGTCCTCATGTGTCTGTTTCTTATTCTCTCTGAGTCTTAGAGATGAGGCGTGTGTGTGTATGTGTGTATGTGCATGTATGCGTGCATGTATGTGTTTGTGTGTGGGTTGTTTTGGCTTGGTGTCACACTCGGTGATAAACTGATAAACTGTGAAAATGAGAGGACTTTCTTTCTTTCTTTCTTTCTTTCTTTCTTTTTCCTGTTTCTATTTTTTTCATATTTTTTTCAGTAATTCTATCCATCCTCCGGTCTCCCCGTTTTCTCTCTCTTCCTCTTTCTTCCCAAGAAATGGTAAAAATAGAACCGACTACCAGAGCTAATGTTTTACCTCCATACAGTTTCTCCCTCTCCCTCTACCACCCCCTTCTCCCTCTCTCCCTCTCTCTCTCTCTTTCTCTCTCTCTCTCCTCTGGTGGTCAGTGTGATTATATCAGCGTGACCCTGCTCAGTGTTTAGTGTTTAGTTAGCGTTTGAAATCAGGAAGTCCTTTATTGATGTCCGTCCCCCCAGGGTGCGGAACAGGAGGAGGGGTGGACGACTAGAAGGTTATTTAGCAGCTTTTCTCTGTTATTTAGCAGTGTGTGTGTGTGTGTGTGTGTGTGTGTAAGAAACACTTACAGATGGAAGAACAGCGTGGAAACTCAGTGACTAAATAAAAGCCAATAAAGTGAACAACTCTGTGAACCTAAAACATATTTAATTCCGTGATTATGAATGTGATTCAGTGAATCGTTTGTGAATTTGATTGCGAATCGTTTACGAGCTGAAAGACTCGACTCACAGAAGAGGCGATTCCTGTTTTCCGATTCCCACCTGCATGTCATTTCCATTAAACTGTAAATTTCACTTTTAGCTCCACCCACTAGGAGCGTTAAACTTAAAAGTGGCCCAACTGGCCGTCATTTTCTATTCAGTTTTCCACTAGGGACGCCAAACTGTAAAGTTAATTTCCACACTTTTTAACTCTTACTTGTGAGCATATCGGCAGCCATGTTGGATTTAGTTCTCCACTAGAGGCGCTAAACTCAAAAGTGATCCATTGGTGTAGATTGATATTTTGTTTCCAGTGAAGCCATGAGATCTAGAAGATCTCATGCGCTTGAGCAAGCTGCAGATGATGATTAAACGATAAAAGAGGCGCCAGACGTGTGTAAAAAAAAAAAAAAAAAGTAAAAAAAAAAAGAAAGAAAAAAAAATACTTCCTGAAATGATAATGGTGCAAGAAAAACAAGCCAATGATACATAATTATCAGACTTTTAGGGCTTTTTTTTTTTCGGTTTTAGCACTTCATAATAATTTCCATCCTGACCATCTGGCACATTAATAGTGAAAAATGGGATTAAAGAGGACATTCCCGAAAGAGGAGCTGTCACGCTGGAGTACATTCAGGCAGCAGATGGGGAACGGTTACGACCAAATTAAGAGGCAAGAGATAGAGTTTCAAAAAACAACCCCAAAAAAACAGGCTTAGAAGGAACATTACAAGATTTTTTTTTCTTTTTAAATTACGGATCCTTGGGTCCATGAAGATTTCCGGTTTCTTCCGAGTCACAAGGCAGCATTGTCGGCGTTCCTGGCTGTTCGGATTAGACCAGCATTTCTTTACAGGCATCGACAAGATTCCTCTTCCTGGATTTCTGTGAGAGTTTCTGGGACAGATCTGGCGGTGATAGCGCGGGATGTTTTGTCTCGCGCTCGTACACACGTCTCAGTAATAATCAGTTCTACCATCCGCCCTCGTCCTCCTCCAGCGTCAGGCTAATTGGAGCGAGTCTGTGTTCTGAAATTTCTTTTCATATAATTGATGTTCTGTCTCGCTGTAATTACCGATCTGGAGCTGCATTTCCATAAAACTAAGCTAGTAAATACACACATACACACACATACATATATATACAGATGCACCAGATGCTGACAAGTAAGTAACTCAGTTAATTAATACTGTCGCAACTAACCAGACCAACTACATTAATTTTCGTGTTTGCGGAAGCAGTAACACGTTACACCTTTAATCGTGTTTGGACTTACACATCTCTCCACATCCTTGCTGTTTTTAACTGAAAATGCCCTAGAGGAGTGAAAAGTAAAATTGATCATATTCATAAACATATCTTCTTTAAAATATATAATATGGTACATTTATGAATATGAAAAATGTACCGTTTTAACTTTTAAACTTTAAAGGACACTAATTATGCAAAATCTACTTTTCTTTTTTGTCACGTTTAAATGCTCAAATGAAAAAGCAGTCTGCGTGTAGAAAAAAAAATCCCTGTTTGTTGTTTATTTTCTTGTGGTTTAAACAAGCCAATTAGATTTTCCAACTATTATGACCTCATATAAGAAGAGCCTCTCCTCCCCCAGCTTGTTACTCAGCTCTGGTGTTTGAGTTCGTGGCTCAGCAGTACCTCATTTGCGTAGTCAATAGAAGTGAAACAGAGGGTGTCTGAGGTATTACACACACACACATTTTCTGAGACCAGTGTAAAATAAGGGACCTTTAATGATCTTTTTTTTTTTACTCATTTTTTTCACAAGCATCATTTAAAATAGATACACTTCTGTAGTGTTAATAGTTGTTAGAAATTCCAGACTACAGCTTAAGTGCTGAGGACAACAAAAAAGTTGAAATTTAATCAAATCTGGAATAGCTGATCGCTGCAAAAAGAAAAGACACACACACACACACACACACACACACACACACACAAAGGAGCACACTGAATAGGACGTAAGAAAAAAAAAAACGACAAAAAGTTTTCATTAAGTTACAAACAAGTTTTGTCAGTCTTTGTTTTCAATGCTCGGGTGTTATGGATTTTATTCCGTCTTTAATATTCCCTTGAACGTAAACACCTGCTCGATCGTTCGATCGACCGATACTCCATAACCCATTTTTTCTTCTTAACTGCGATCAACTCTAAAGTTTCTCATGAAACTCAACTCCATATTTAAGCGCCTTGATTTTGCCTGCGTCTAAATCTCAACTTTCGACTTCTTTTTCATATCGAGTTTTGTACACCATGTCTTTAGAAACATCGGATTTAACGATTAAATGAGAAATCCCAGAACCCCCAGCGAAAACAACCCGCAAGCATCTGTTGTTTTTCTGACAAAAAAAAAAAACTTTGATCAGCGAGACCAATTAAGTTTGCATCACGTTGTTTTTTTTTTTTTTGTGCAACAGTAATAATTTTTTTCCCTCTTAGGTATTAAGGGCGTCTCGCAGGACGAGGCAGTAGGAAGGGAGCTGTCAGACTGATGCACTGAAGTGCATAACAGCTTTTTCTTCACACCTAGCTCGAGGTCTTACTTAGCTTTGTGTCTCTGTAACATATCTGGCAGCTAATCACCAGGGGGCAAGTTGAATTAACAGAAGCTTCGTCAAGAGAAGCTGGGGAAGTGAGAGGGTTTTTGTGTATGTGTATGTGTGTGTCAGATCGATTCCATTCACGGACGTTTAACAAACGTTTTCAATTGGCCCATCCTCTTGAGACGACATCGCACAGACAGTCTATTATTGTCCCGTCGCTCACTTTCTCAATTTGCTGCTCCCCGATCTTGTTTCCAGTCTAATTGGAAATGTCCGATTTGACACCAGATGTCTTCTGGGTTTTGGGGTTATTTGACATAAGAGGGATCAAACGTACCAAGAATGAAAAAAAAAAGCTTCTTGGCAGAATTACACATTAAGGCCTGCAGTCCATTACCTAGAATTGTTCATGTTTCAGTAGTTCTCGATGGACAGGGACTTGACGACCCGTTCAATTACCTGGTGCCGAATTGACCACGAGCAAGTCGCAGGATTGGGCATGAAGTATGGTAATCATGGAACTATCAAAAATATCATCAGTTCCCCCGTGTTCCATTCATGTGGAGGCTAATTAGGTAGCACCAGGAAGACATGTTCAGGATGGAATAAAAGAGAGCTGTACCTTTTAAAAGTACCATGTACCTTTAGTTAGGTAGATAGATAGATAGATAGATAACTCTGTTATCTGTCAGAGATACCTTACAGCATGTCATATTATACGTCACAATTAGGAAGCTGGGGTCGACATTGCTTGAACTTAAACCCATACCTTCCGATCAGTAACCCAGACCCTAAACTAGTGGTTTGAGCCACCACTGCACCATGTGGGAGGTTTTAAACTTAGATATAGCTGTTCAGATTCTTTTCTATTTGTACCTTTCATCTGGGTGTTTAGGATACCCCTTTTTTGACTGGCCTCCCACTTTAGATCTGTTCCCCGAGCATGGTGTACCTTGGAGCCTTAAAAATTAACGAAAAGTACTCCATAACAAGGTCTTGATCATTGAACAAACCCTGCAAAACAATCATGTAGGATACCTCAAGCCCAATGGTCTAGTTTTAACCTTCCCCTTTGTCTTCTTCCTTGTCAGATCACCGTGACTGATCAGGGTGTCCCGGCCCGCTCCACCACAGTACGTGTAATCGTGCAGGTGATAGACGAGAATGACAACCGGCCTATTTTCATGGAAAAGGTTTACAAAATCAAGCTACCAGAACGGGAGAAGGTTGAGAAGGTTGAGAAGGAGCGTTCGGTGCGGCGAGAGCCGGTGTATCGAGTCATCGCCTCGGATCGAGACAATGGACCCAATGCAGAGATCTCATACAGCATCGAGGATGGAGACGAGCAAGGAAAGTTCTTTATCGAACCCAAAACGGGGCTCGTGTCATCTAAGAAGTTCTCTACAGCTGGCGAATACGACATCCTCACGGTGAGATCTGATGTACTGTAACATAATATCTGGTTGTCGACTATCATCTTGTTCATGAACTGAACAAGATGATGATTAGTATCTCCATACATCACAATGCACTTTAGAAAAAAGAAAAAAGTATTGTGGGTATTATTAGCACTTGATATTTTTACCAGGGGTAGAAATGACCAGGGAGTACCCGATACATTAGGCCAAGATACCTAGGTGGCGTTTCGATTTGTATTGCGATATACATATTTTAGATTTTTTTATTTTTACAACTTTACAGAAAACGTAGCAAATATGATGCTGTGCTGTGTTTATAGTTTAGAGTACTCCACCTGCAGGATTATAGAGGAATGGCAACATTTTATCACTTCAAATGCAAACATATATAAATTAAAAATTTTAAATGTAGAAAAACTTTCTAGAATTTTTGCCATGCCTTCAAAGGGGTTTATGGTTTCTAAGCGAGTACCATCCTCTGTATGACCATGCTCGCTGACATCAGTCACACCTCCTCCTCTTTACTCATCATGTTGCGAGCAGGTGCTCTGAGGCGAGCTTTGATGTTTGCATATTGTTTTGATGGTTTGTACCGTACAAATCTTTGTGCAAGTAAGAGGTGGCAAATGAACTTGAATAAACAAGATTTATTTTCTTGGTGAAAATCAACACACAGACACACTTAATTATTTTATGTGAAATCAATTAACAGGTTTCAAGAACTGGTAACCGAGATAATTTTGTACAAAACATTCACAGTAGTCTCTGTACTCATATTGTTAAAGAAGAATAGCGCTATTTCAGTTGCCATATTGCAGACGATTGGCACGTACCTGTTCAAAACATTAACATATATTATTAATAGTAAACAAGGTAATGAAATTGACACCGGACCGTATGGTTTCAGATCAAAGCGGTGGATAACGGCCGGCCTCAAAAGATGTCCACATGCCGCCTACATATCGAGTGGATCCCGAAGCCGGAGCCGAGCGCCTCGCCACTGGCCTTTGACGAGAGCGTGTTCTCCTTCAGCGTCATGGAGAGCGACCCCGTCTCGCACATGGTCGGGGTCATCACCATGGAGAAGACGGACACGCCCGTCTGGTTTGATATCACAGGTATTCATCCTGAAGTGTGTTTTTTGTTTTTTTGGTAAATTGTAGTTATTAGCTATGAGTCTCTTAAAGCACGAGCGTCTTGAAACTTAATTCCTACTCACACCTTTTATCTTTCTTCCCCTGTTTTCCTTTTCTAACCCAACTGACAATCTGTTGCTTTCTCTCTTTTTATGCTCTTCCTATACTTCCTCTCCTTCTCGTTTCTCTCTTCTGCTTGGAAGAAAACGCTGAGCCCAGTGAGGCGTTTCACGTCGTACAAGCCGCGTGCGACCTGAACTGCACCGCAGAAGGTATCCCACGCGGATCTTCATTCGATCTGCGATTGGCTTTCGTTAACACGAGTGTTGTGCTGTCCTGAATGTCTCGGAGCGATGAGCAATGAAAATGCTAGATTTGTGCTGGATGATGTCTCAGGCTTTTTATCTTTATGATTCAAGAATCGATATATAAATAGATAATCATATTACATGTCTCTGTTCGGCAGGAATAAAACAGGTCAGGCCATGTGTTCTTTGATTAACAAATCCTTGGCCTTAAAGAAAGGGTACAATAGTTTCAACTTATCTTTGTGGTTAGTCTTTCTTTTTATTTCTTTAAAGTCATGCTTCTTTAAACACAAGATCCAGAGCGAACATTATCTTCCAGAATCTTCCACAGGGTGTAAAGCTATTAGCATGAAAACAGTTCGGCTACTTAACCTCCTGGAGTTTCTTTACTGAATTATGAATGAGTGTATTAATATATTCACTAAAAATAATGTTTCTTTAAGTGGGCAATCACTGTGCTAGGCTAGAGAAGATGCTAACTTTGCTAACAGTGAATGAACCATGAATCTAAGCAGCACGGCTGACGGCTTTATACATTTTTCAATCGAGGAGCAGAAAATTACAATCTTTGTTTTAAAATATTTACAGAGTAACGTTCTAGCTACGTAGCTAAACCTGGGAATGTAGAGGAAACCTAGCTTACTTCTCGTTGCTGAGGTAACGTTTATGAGAATTAGCAATATCATTAGTAGCTTTTAGCTAACTTTCTTGCTCTTTATTTAAGCAAGAGTGAATATATGATTCTTTTTGTGCATTGTGATTTTTTTTAGAAAGTCATGAATATATAATAGTTTGTGTAATCCCACTTGCAGGAGGTTAGTCCGCTAATAAAGCTAGCTAGTTATAAATTTAGCAGAGTTATCAATCAGTAGCAAGTTCCAAACTACCTATATAAATAGGAAAAAATATAGTAGTTTTATTTTTTATATTCCTGAGGTGATTTTTATCAAGCTAGCATGATAATCTGGATGAAAATTGTTAGCTTTGCTAGCATTTAAGGTAAAAAGGAAGGATTTAAGACCGTGCTGTGTGTGAGGAGGTGATTCTCAAAGTGTGTGTGTGGTACTAATAAAAATAATAGCACATGTATCTTTTGGTTATGCTACTGGTTACTAAGCCTGAGTATTAATGCGCTACCAAAGTGTTTTCATTGCAAAATTCGCGAGTTCATCTCATGTTTTTTCTTTTTTGTTTACTTCATATTTCTATTTATAAAGTGTAAAGCATTTGTTTCCCATAAATCTCATTCACATTCCGTCGTCATCACTCATCAGCGCAACTAAACCGGGGGAAATTCCCCGTAGAAAATCAATCTCTGTCAAAATCCGGGGTTTAATCGGGGTCCGGAATAAACTGCCTTTTCCCAGAGCCCTTCGCAGCCTCGTTGTGATTCTCTAATGTGTTTGTTATCAGTGATCTTTAGGAGGCAAATCCTGTGCGCAAAGTTTTTTCTAATTACCGTAACTCTTTGAACGTTTAATTAGAAGGCAGCGCTCGGATGCTGTGCGAGTTCACTAGGATTTTATCAGCACCAGGCTTCGAGGAAAGATGAGTGTGGTCTGAAAAATCACGTCAGTATGTTCTCATGTCATGCTGTATATTACAAAAAAAAAAAGGAACACACACAGATTCTGTGCATGGATACGGGTTCACACCTTTTAATAAGGGTGTAATAAGGAAGTCTTTTAGGAAGATCTAAAGTTTAAAGCTTCTGATCTTGTGTGTTTTTTTATTTATTATTATTATTTTTTTCGCAAAAGGCGGGAACTCGGACAGCCGTTTCGACGTGGGAAAAGCGAGCGGGACGCTGATGGTGGCGCGACCTCTGGACGCCGAACAGAAATCGAGCTACAACCTGACGCTCGAGGCTACTGACGGGACGAACACAGTGAGCACACAGGTGAGGAATAGTAGTGTTTACGGAGAGGGAGAGGCTCTGTGAATGTGTGTGTTTGTGTTGGAGCGGTGTTGTGAGACAGACTGCATTCTTCGAAATCAGCCTGTGTGTGTGCTGAGACTTTAGTAGAGTGTGAAAAAGCAGACAGTGGTCAGGTGATTCCAGAGCTCAGAAATTCCTCACATAGCCACCCGGATCAGGCCGGAAGCCAGGATTAGACTAGCTTCAGCAGAGTGGAATATGCTTTCCAAATGTTCTCCTAACATTCCCGAAAATCTGCGCAAACGTTCACAATCCACTCGCCTAAAAAAACCTGTAATCGCTCTCACAATGTTCTTGTATCATTTCCCAAATGTTCTCCTTGCATATTCTTAAAGAAATTCCCTCATACCAGAAGTTGTCTAAAGTCTAATTACCCCCTGTTTTCCTGGCATTCTCCTAATGTTGGTAATGTCCCAGACATTCCCAAGCTGTCCTTTTAATTTTGTCCAATTTCTTTCTGCGATTTGATAAAAATCATTCATCCATTAGCTCTTTTAAAGATCTGCTACATTCTTTATAGGTTGTTGAATCCAAAACCATTTCTTATAATATTCCGCAAACGTTCCCAAAACGTTTTAGATTTGTTCCCCCAAATTTACCCCAAACAGTCTGTACACTGTAGTCCAAAATCTTCTCAGTCATCCCTTGATTTATTCACCAGATGTTCCTGTTTCATAAACAGACCCAAACTTTTCTTAAATATAAACCTGCCTTCTAAGGTTTTCTAAACATTCCTGCATCATTCTCTCAACATTCCTAAAAAAAAAAAGGAAAAACGTTCCTCAAGCATTATTCTGTGCTTTTCAAAATGATCATCAGTGTGTTTTTCGAAACTTTTTGTCTTTAAATGTCTCTAAATTGGAATGATCTAAGAAATATTCCTACATTTTTTTCAACATTTCCTTTGTTCTTTTAAAATTCTCCAATCATCACCATCCTTCTCAGAAATATTCCTCAATCGTTCTTCTAACCTCCTCCAGGAACACTATCATCTTTCTAAGGTTCTCCTAACTCACTGTAAATGTTTCATTAATGTCTCCGTAAACCAGATTTTGTTTCCCAAAGCCAGATGTTGAAATCCCTAAAATTTCTGTAACATTTCCCAGATGTTCTCCAAAGGTTTTCTTCCTAACGTTCTAAGGCTGAGGTTCTTGAGTTTTTTTTTTTTGTTTTTTTTTTCCTTTTGGCCACAGCTTCTGGAATCTTCCGTTGTCTCATACTTTTCTGAGGAAGATGTCTGGATCTCTGCTCCAATAACCTCTCTCTCCGTCACTCATTCTCCTTCACTACTCTGTCAGTGTACCTCTTTTTAGTCTTTTGATTTATCTCGCTTCTTCCTTTGGAGAAACTGAAGAGCGCCAGCTGGCAAAAGAAGTGCTTTCTGTTTTGTATTTTGCTTTGAGAGCCATGGTGGAGAAAGCAGTAGCAAGCTTTAAGT
>JAOVVB010000034.1:10606851-10619140 GCA_028570985.1 Heterobranchus longifilis | reverse complement strand
CTAAACAGATTCTCTCTCTCACACACACACACACACACACACACACACACACACACACACACACACACACAGCTGCATCCCACTGTGGGCACCTCACAGACAGGAGAGCAGCCAGACAAATTTCTCCACCCTCCCCCTCATCTCTCTCTGTCTCTCTCTCTCTCTTTTGTCCGTCTCACTCTATAACTCTTCCATTTTCCATTCTCACATCTCTCTCTCTCTCTCCCTACTTTATTTCTTCCCCAGTCTCTCGCTCTCTCCGCTGCCAAGCTCTTTTTATCTGCTGTCATCACATCCAGTCAGCTAATATGGGCTTCCCTTATTAAGAGCGCGGGATCCAATATGGCAGCCTGTTTGTCTGTGTGTGTGTGTGTGTGTGTGGCTATATTTCCTGACAGCATGTTGTTCAGCCCCTCAGAGCTGATTCGAGTGAACGAGGGAGGGGCGTTTTGTGTTCTTCTTGCACTTGCAGAAACGGGCCAGCTCTTCCGGGATGCTAGTTTTTGCCTTCCACAAATCTACTAACACACACACACACACACACACACACAGATATACACACTCTTTCTCCTGAGTCTCAGATGCTTTAGCACCTCTTTCATGCCCCTGCATTCATATAATTCTCCCTTAATGTTTAATGAAGGACTTTTCCGCTGCGCTACTTTCTCCACACTAGCCTTTTATCCCAGGTAGCGTCTCTGCCAATATCCATCCAGGCATCTTATTTCTACATCAAAGTTAAGAATATCGGTATCGTGTCCGAGGCAGAGTGCCGGTGTGCTGCGCACGTGCCTGCTTTTTGTTTTGTCTCGGGTTCTCCGTGACCAGGTTAAGCCGCCGGGCGCTCAGATAATTACCCCGCAGTCCCCGCTTTGACATTTAACTCCGTTCGGCTGTTTTATAACCGTTAATGAAACACAGGCTTTTACATTATCGTGGCGAGCGACTTTTGGTATTTAGAGAAAGAAGATGTCAATCCGTAACATTTTAACAACGCCGCCCACCCAGTGCTCATCTCAGGGTTAGATTGGATTCGAAATATCAAGCATTTATTCGCTTGGCTAAGCAGCAGTGCTAAAATAACGACGACAACAACAACAAAATCTAATTGCTTGAGTCTGATTAGCAAGGGATAATTGCGCTTTCTGTTTTCAAGGCTGAAAGATATGAACTAAATATCACGCCGAGTTTCATTTGCGTGACGGTTATTAAAATCTCATCGGTCGAGTCTGAGTGTTAATGCGGACTGGATTTGTTGCTCGTTTGGTGATTTGCATTTAAAGTGAACAAACTTATCTCGAAACAAAACACGAAGGCTAATCAGAATAAAAATAATTAATGTCTATGCTAACAGTTGCAGAGTAGCTACACAATGTTTTCAGCTAATAGCTAGTGTAAAGTTGTTGTTTTTTGACACTCTAATCAACACACAATTCTTCATATCAATAAGTCATATAGCTTAGTTTTTTAAGTTACTTTTTAAAATATTTAACCATAAATAGTTGATGGTATTTTTAATTGTTTTATTTATTAATTCATTTATTATAATGGTCCTCTCACTGCCTGCCCGCAGTACCTTCACAACCCACCAGAGGGCCGCAGCTCACGGTTTGAGAAGTGTTGTTCCACAGCATTATATTATAATAACAATACACTTTTTGTGTAGCTACCCGAAATGGATTAAACAAAACAATTTCTTAATTTAAAAGTTAAAAACTGTTTTATTTATTTATTATAAATGTCTTCTCGCTTCCCATCTGCAGTACCTTCATGACCCACCAGAGGGTTAGACGTTTTGATAAACGCTGTTCTAGAGCATTATATCATTGTAACAATATACTTTTGTGTTTTAATTAAAAATAAATATGGTACATATATTCATATTATAAATATTATAAAAGTATTTTATCGATGATTCCGAACAAGAATCTAAGAATTTCACCTTGAAGACCACTAGCAAGAAATTGTACAAAATTAGCATGTGAGTATGATGCACTGAATCTTCTTCTTCTTTTTTTTCCTCCTACAAGGTTCTCATCAAAGTGATCGACACCAACAACCACCGGCCGCAGTTTTCCCAGCCGCGGTACGAAGTGAACGTGCCTGAGGACGTGGAGCCCGATACCGAGGTGCTGCGCCTGAGCGCCAACGATCAGGACGAGAAGAACAAACTGACATTCACGCTGCTGAGCAGCACCGATCCGTTCAGCTTGCGCAAGTTCCGCCTGGACCCGGGAACCGGAGCGCTGTATACAGCTGAGGCGCTCGACCACGAAGCCATGCGCCAGCACACACTCACAGTCATGGTACGAGATCGTCTATCTGTGTGTGTGTGTTTGTAAAGATGAGAAACATTTTGGGCATTTAATTTATTTTTTAAATGAATACTATGGCGCGGAGAGTTGCCAACGTTGCGAATGTTTTTAATCATGAAATATGAGCTTTTTTCTCAGCATTATTGCAGAGGGTTTAATTCACGACGTATGAGGCTATTACGCTGAAATGAACTCACAGACACTTTGTGGTCCAGGAGTTCTGATTGATTCGGTTTGTTCTTAATTAGTTCAATTTGTTTCTTGTATTTGTGTGCGGTGCTGTTTATTTAGTCGAATTGATTCCTCGCTGTTGTTTGAGATGTCAAGTCGCTCGTGCATCACCTCACCTGATGTTCTTTCTGGGTTTGTTCGTCAGGAAAAAAAAAAAAAACATCTTATTGATATTCTCAGGAGTGTTCGATGAAATGGGAAAAGAGCTCGTTCTAAATTCTTTCGTTTCAACACAAAGTCTTATATATATAATGAGTTGAATTGATTATCAAGGCCCCCCGGCAGGACTGTTTTAACCTCTCCTGTTTACGCTTCTTCTAAGGTGCGAGACCAGGACATTCCGGTCAAGCGGAACCTTGTCCGAGTGATCGTCAGAGTGGAGGACGCTAATGACAACGCGCCATGGTTTTTGGGAGCGCCGTACATGGCACGCGTGTTTGAGTCGGCCGCTGTCGGATCGTCCGTGCTGCAGGTCACCGCCTTGGACAAGGACAAAGGACAAAACGCTGAGATCGTCTACAGTATCGAATCAGGTGAATTTTTCTAAGCGAGCGTCAGTTTAAGTCGACTTGATTACAGTTATTATTATTAATATTATTATTTTTATTATTCTATATAGACCTTCACAAATAGTAGGAAGGTAAGTAGCCAATGAAGAAAGATAAAATTTGTAGATTTGCGGCGTGTAAAGCATTTGTTAGAAGTAATAAAGATCATCAGATCGCGAGTTCGTATCCCTGACCTTCTGTTAAACCTTTAACCGTATTCAGGGTACCAGCAGGCACCCCAAGCTCCCCGAGCAAGTCTTCCTTTATTGCTGAGGTCTAAGACATAACCTTAAGAACAATATAACAATAGCTCCCATGGAGATTAAAGTTAATAAAATTAAATTAAATCCAAAAGAACCGAGACGATGCAGCTATTTCTCTCAGGCCACTTTGCCCAGCTGTAGAACAAGGAAATAATAAGAGCCAAAAAGTATACTAAAATGTACTGAATGGATCACTTTAAATTCAAGAACGACTTAATATTAGTCGCTAATTGTAAATCAGAGTTTTTATTAGCCGTAAATGTCCAAATTTGGACAGGTTATGTAAATTAAAATGTCCTAGTCAAAATGTTTGGTCGTAACGCTTACATAAAACATAGCTATAACAGCGAAACAGCGCAATACTTTCTACTCCCCAAAAGGGGGTGCTCTTTTATTGTGCCATACCTGCTTCTCTTTGCAGAATCAAATTAAGACGGTGCCGCAAAATAATCAAGGGGAGAAAAAAACAGCCCACATTTTCGAAACTAACGTTTATCAAATGGTTATTTCTTATTAAATACTCTTATTAAATAATTTCTGAACAACAGACCAGCAAGAAACAGTCATAGCGGAAACCCTGGTCTGCGTATGCAATTTTTGTTTTGCGTGTGATTATCTGTAATCGACCGTTGCTGTCGAAATGATATCGCATTACAAAGGCAATAATACTATATAACATTGACTACTGTCAGGGTTACTGTCAAGGATAAGTAAGACTCAAAAGTTATTTTATAGCAGTTTATAAATTGTAGTCAAAAAATATCCCAAATGCCTTTCAAGTGTTTCTGAAGAACGTATCGTGGAACCCTTTTATCACGAGAGCATTATTTCTTTTTATGTTATGTGACTGTTGCTGTTGCAGTTGCAATGGAAAAAATCCTGGTTTTCATCATACGCCTCTTCCAGGTAGTAAGGGATTAATGCTGTACACCTTGAAACAGGCGATATCATTCGAAATGCTCTCAAAGAGAACGTCCAAGTTTACGTCCTGCCCGCTCACGTTTATGGGCTTTAAATTTAGTCTGCATAGCGCAACAACACATGTAAAGGTTCGGAGAGCAAGAGGTGACGTGCTTCGACAGTCCCCGAGCGGTAGGCAGAGCATTCCTGTCATGTCAGGAGCTCCTACATTTTCCCTTGTGTCTCTGTCCCGTAAAAAAAGAGCAGGGAACCAGCGAGAGATGAAAGTCAGAGAGTTTATGTGTCCTGTCCAGTGGTCTCCATCCCACCAACCTCTCAATCATGAATGGCACGTTTGAAAGCGAGAAGACGTCACGTAGAGACGGGGGGGGACGAACAAAGAGGCGGGAAGGGAGAGAGCAGAACAGCCAAAGAACGAAGGATAAAAAGGAGGGAAAAGGGAAGAAAAAATGACATAGACAAATTGAATAGGATTGTGAAGCATGCAGTAGGCTGGTGGATTCCTCTCTTTTTCATTTCCTATTGTTGTTGTCTTAATAAATAGCCAGTGTTTGGACAGCAGCGTGGGGATGTTTCTCTGACACAAAGTGCTATCCTGAGAACGCACATTTTTTGAAGCGTCTTGCATGACTTGATCTAATTGGAGTGTAAAGTCCAGACAGTCAGCACTACCCCTAGACCACACACTTCTCCTGCTTTTTTTTTATGTAGTAATGGAGGTCAGAATCTGTTCTCATTAAAACAAAAAATAAAATAAAAAAGTTAGACAGCACAAGTAACATATTACGTATCACCTGACAAAAAAAAAGAACTAGCAGATGATGTAATCAGCTGAAGTTTTAGTAAAAAACATCATCTCAGTCATATTCTGTGGAACAATAATTACTGATAAAAAAAACCAAGATGATTGTAACAGAGTTAGATCATGGCATCTCATTAATATTCTCACAGAATTTGTTTAAATATTTTGGTCAGAAAAGATGTTGAAGTACAGTTTTGTTGCCTGAAAGAATAAAATAAATCAATACTTTAGCCAAGCATGGTAATATGTTTTTTGTTTGTTTTATTGCCTTTTTTGCAGGAAATGTGGCTAATTCCTTTGCCATCGATCCGGTCCTCGGCACCATCACTGTGGCAAAAGAG
Source organism: Heterobranchus longifilis (assembly GCA_028570985.1). Classification (NCBI taxonomy): domain Eukaryota; kingdom Metazoa; phylum Chordata; class Actinopteri; order Siluriformes; family Clariidae; genus Heterobranchus; species Heterobranchus longifilis. Next base: position 10,613,719 of record JAOVVB010000034.1, on the reverse strand, counting down.
CTGGAACAAAGCAACAACAATCACTTCGAGCTGACAGTGAAAGCTACAGATAGAGGAACTCCGCCTCTGAGTGCTTCAGCGACCGTTGATGTCATTGTTACAGTCTCGGATAACGCCGTACCTAAATTTACAGAGAAAGAGTTTTCTGCAGAGATCAGTGAAACTGCACTTCCTGGAACTTTTGTAAGTTTGGTTACAGCCACCAGCCAATCGTCCGTCTTCTACCAGATCAAGGAAGGCAACGTGAATGAATCGTTTGACATTAACCCCAACTCTGGAGTCGTTGTGACTCAAAAGGCTCTGGATTATGAAACTATTCCATCGTACACACTAACCATTCAGGGTTCCAACATGGCTGGCCAAACTAGCAACATTACACTTACGATCCACCTAAAGGATGAGAACGATAACGTTCCAGTTTTTATCCAGGAGGAGTTTACGGGTGTAGTTAGTGAGTCATCGCCCGTGAAAACTGTTGTCCTGACCAAGGATAGCACTCCTCTAGTCATCCGTGCTCTAGATGTAGACCGTGACGCAAACGCTAGGCTGGTCTACCAGATTGTGGAGCCATTTGCCCACAACTACTTTGCCATTGATTCTAGCACTGGAGCCATAAGAACTACAACCGAGTTGGACTATGAACAAAAATCTGTTTTCCGGTTCACAGTTCAAGTACATGACATGGGAATTCCACGTCACTTCGCAGCCAAGGCTGCTAACGTGACCATCCAAGTCATAGATGTCAACGATTGTCCGCCACAGTTTAGCCAGGACATGTATGAGGCGACAGTTCTCATGCCAACTTACAAAGGCGTGAAAGTCATTACAGTTAATGCGACGGATGCTGACTCGGGACCAAACTCTAGACTCCTCTATTCGATTGCAGACGGTAATATTGGAGACAAGTTCAAAATGGACTCACTCACAGGGGTTATTACTATTCAAAATGTTACTCAACTGAGAAGCAGGTATGAGCTGAAGGCTAGGGTGTCTGATGGCAGGTTTTCCAAAACTACTTCAGTCAAAATCAGCATTCGAGAGAATAAAACAAGTGGTCTGAAGTTCACTCAAAACTCCTACAAGGCTTTTGTACAGGAGAACTCCTCGGAAAAGAAAACGCTGGCAGTCATTGCCGCCGTGGGAAACCAAGTGAACGAGCCACTATTTTACACCATTTTGAACCCAGATAAAAGATTCGAGATCAGCCGTACTTCTGGGGTTCTTTCCACAACTGGCATACCTTTTGACCGTGAGGAACAGGATGCTTACGACATTGTTGTAGAAGTAACCAGGGAGGACAAATCGTCTGACATGGCTCACATTCTTATAACAGTAAACATTGAGGACATCAACGACAATCCACCCATGTTTGTCAACCTGCCTTACCATGCACTGGTTCAGAAGGACACAGAGGAGGGCCAAGTCATTAGACAAGTGACTGCCATGGATTCGGATGCGGAGAATAATGCTGACATAAGGTATCATCTACAGGAACTAAACGAATACATCCAGATCAGCTCAAGTGGTGAACTTTCACTGAAAAAGTCATTTGAGATAGACTCCCTGGAGACAGAGTTTGTGGTCACGGTTGTGGCTACAGATGCCGGGGAACCACCATTGTCAGCAACTGTCGATATTCGTATAACTGTAGTGGATAAAGCCATACCAGTGTTTGAAAAGCCTTTCTACAGTCTAGAGATCCCTGAGAATGTACAGCTGCATGTTCCTATTATCCATATACAGGCTAGTAATTCAGAAGGGCCAAAGGTAGTATACACCATCACAGAGGGTGATCCTTACAATCAGTTCTACATTAATTTCAACACAGGTGTTATTCAAGTGGTACAGCCACTTGATTTTGAGACACACCCTGCTTACAAGCTAAGTGTCAGAGCCACAGATTCACTGACTGGTGCTAAAGCTGACGTGTTTGTTGACATAATTTTAGAGGATGTGAATGACAACCCACCTGTGTTCCTTTTCAAGTCTTATAACGCAAGCCTTTCTGAAGCATCCGTCATCGGCACTGCTGTAGTACAGATATCTGCTGTGGACGCAGACACGGGTAACAATAAACTTCTGTCCTACCAAATAGCCAACGACGATAAAATCTCTGAATATTTCACTATCGATCGAGACACCGGTTCGATCTGGACAGCACGTATGCTAGACCATGAGGAGAAGACGCAACATAAGCTAACAGTCAGAGCCGTCGACAGAGGAGTTCCGGCGCTTTCCAGTGAAGTCACTGTGACGATTGAGGTTATAGATCTTAATGACAATGCTCCTGTGTTCTCACAGAAGGTTTACGAAGCAGCAGTCAGTGAGCTGGCTCCCCGTGGTCATTTCGTGACACAGGTTCAGGCATCGGACGCCGACAGCTCTGATAGTGCAAAACTCGAGTTTTCGATCTTGTCGGGAAATGAAGAGCAGAACTTTGTTATCGACAAAATATCTGGAGCTGTTGTGATTTCCAACCACAGGAAGCCACACATGAAGCCTTTATATAACCTTAACATTTCTGTGTCTGATGGTGTATTCAGGAACTCTGCAGTTGTAAAAATCACTGTAAAGGGTGCAAACTTCCACAGTCCTTCCTTCCCTCAAGTTGACTACATAGTGGAGCTTCTAGAAAACTCTGCAGTAGGAACATTAGTGGCAGAGGCTCCGGCGTCGGATGAAGATGCAGGCTTATATGGGCAAATCACATACCACATAGTCAACGATGTCGCTAAAGATAAATTTTCTGTAAATGAAGATGGTGAAATTTTCACCTTAGAGAGCCTTGATCGTGAGAATGCTTTGGAGAAAATCATTCAAGTCTCATTGATGGCAAAAGATGGTGGTGGTAGAGTGGGGTTCTGCACCATCAGTGTGATCCTAACAGATGTTAACGATAATTCCCCACAGTTTAGAGCCGCAGAATACAAGGTCAACATAGGGTCAGATGTTCCTAGAGGAACGACGGTGGTTAAAATTGCAGCTTCTGACATGGATGAAGGCAGCAATGCAGACATAACCTACACTATCGAAGCAGACACAGATAATGTATCTGAGAACTTTGAGATACACCCACTCAGTGGGGTCGTTGTGACTAAAGAGAGTCTCATCGGATTAGAAAATGAGCTCTATGCTTTCTTTGTGCGTGCAAAGGATGGTGGTAACCCTTCAAGATCTTCTGTCGTCCCAGTCTATGTTAGAGTTCTTGCCCCGGAGGTCAAAGTACCAAAGTTTGTTGAACCATATTACAGGTTTGCCATTGAAGAAGATCGTGCTATCGGCTCACAAATAGATGTGATTCAAACAGAGAGTGACCAGCCAGTGATTTTCACCATGGTAAAAGGTAACACTCTAGAGAGTAACAAAGATGATGTTTTTGAAATTGATCGTGACACAGGAGCTTTGAAGCTGGTAAAGAAACTTGACCATGAGGCCACCAAGTGGTATCAATTCACTCTCCAAGCACAAAGTGAGCATGAAGGCAGTGAAGTCATGTCTTCTGTCGAGGTTAACATCCAGGTCAAAGATGTAAATGATAACAGTCCCGTCTTTGAGTCAGACCCTTACAAAGCTGTTGTGGTTGAGAATCTTCCAGGAGGCACCTCAGTTTTACAGGTGAAGGCGATGGATCTAGACTCAAGCACCAATGGGCAAGTGAGCTACAGCCTGGATCCTGTCCAAGATTCTGTGGACATTGCAGAACTGTTTGGCGTGAACAGCGAAACGGGCTCGGTGACCACACTAAAGGAGCTGGACCGCGAGAAGACAGACAAGTACACCATATCGGTCCTGGCCACAGACCGTGGAGATAAAGTACAACTTACTGGTAGTACCAAAGTTGAGGTAACGGTGGCCGACGTAAATGATAACCCACCCAGATTCACGGCAGAGATCTACAAAGGGACAGTGAGTGAAGACGACCCTCCCGGTGGAGTGATCGCCATCCTCAGCACAACCGACGCAGACTCCGAGGATATCAACAAGCAAGTCGAGTACTTCATTACAGGTATGTAAACTACCAAAACATGTAAGTGAAATCCAAACATTTCCAATTGTATGTAGACCTTAAAGAAATTGCTAATTCTGACTATGGCTAATCGACAAGCACTCAATTATCCTGCACTAATAACAGCTTAGCACTGCCGAGCTACTTAAACCAGCCAGTATAAAGATACCATCTGCTCACTCAAATATTCTCCCTATTCAGTCTGTAAACAAGTTTCAGATTACAAGCCTAAATATTTAGGTCAGTAAAAAAAAAAACCCTGCATGTGTAATTATTCCAGTAACTCTTCGGAATTGGCTGGGGAAAACGGGCAGGCTCTGGTGTTAATTAGCTTGTGTGAAAAACTCTGCCAAGTCGAATATCCAGAGATCTTAGAAACGAGGTTGTGATGAGCATCTGCTTGTGCCTTGGCAACCCCAACCCCTTTGTTATGGTTTTCTATGCAGGATTACGTTGAAATATAAAGCTTGCAAAAGAGCATGTTAGGGTACTTTCGCAACTGTCGTTCCATTTGTCGAGTTTAAACAAGGGCGGATATTTTTGGTATGTTCGCTGTTTGGTTTGGTTTCATAATGTGCAAACCAAAAAGAGAAACAAAATGTCATCTGAGGTGAATGTAGGGCTGAAAAGCTTGTGTTCTTGTAAAACTCTTTTAATTCATTGATCAGAGAAATATAAACAAGCAGCTTTTGCCCTGGGTGTATAGAAATCACACAGAGAGGTGTTTGGCGGTTTCCGCAGCACTGCAGCTTTGTCCTTTGGCTCAGTTCGCAATATAACATGCCCAGCATTTTCACTCTAAAAATGTAAACACCCTGTGAAGGCGAACCCTAACCATTTGAACGAAGTAAAGTCCCCATATTTTTGTACACCCTAAATACTGCTCGGAAACCTCTGTGCCAATGACTTTGTTCTCTGTGGCTGTTTGAAGGTGGCGACCCCCTGGGGCAATTTGGAGTAGAGCACACACAGGGCGAGTGGAAGGTGTTGGTGCGGAAGCCACTGGACAGGGAGGAGACGGACAATTACCACCTCAACGTCACGGCAACAGACGGCACCTTTACCACCCGCGCTCTGGTGGAGGTCAAAGTGTTGGACGCCAACGACAACAGTCCTGTTTGCGAGAAGGTAAGATCACGATGAGTGCAGGTGGGTGGTCGAGTTGACCGGTTGGCCTCATGGCATTATCCGAGGGGGATGAATCTGTTCAAGAACCTTAGAGTTCATGTGGTAGCGCTCATATTTAGTTCACGATTGTTGTATTGCATTTAAAAGTAATGCAGGTTTGATTTGACTTATTTGACAACCATTGGAAAAAATTTTTAGATTCTTGCCTAGTAAAAATTATGGAGAGGAATCACCATGGACGTCCCGATGCGATTTTATCCTGATACCTAGATGCCCATCAGATTTGTATTGCGATTCTGTTAGTATCACGATTTTATCAATATCCCTATACAACCATATGCCTTTTGTTAGATTTTGTTACAATTCGAAACAAGCTAAACAAATAATTTGTTTAATAACTTGTAAAACAAATAAGTTTGTAAGAAATAAGTAAGTTTGTTTTTGCCAGACAGAGGTTGAGGGAGGCAGCAAAGGTTTAACTAAGCCGTGATTTTTTTGGAAAGGTACTCGTGTGAAACGTCGCGTTTAAAAGACAAAAAGCATCATTCTGCGCCGCCGAGAGCTTCAAGAGTTGTTTCGAGGACGTAATACGCCTCAATTGTGTTTGAATTGCTCCCTGCTTTGTTTTTGTTTCCTGCCACGGTGGGACTGTTTCGAATATCCGACACCCTCTCTGTCTCGTTCTCCCGTTCCCTCGCTCTCTTTATCTAATCCGCTCCAGTTTTCTTGCGTCAGTATTATTATTTCTTTTGTCCACCCACATACATACATATATATATTGTTTGTTTTTGTTCTACAATGTCCTCATTACTCGTCTGTGTCTCCAGTCTCTGTACATGGTGCGAGTCCCGGAAGATGCCGCACCCGGGCGTTACGTCCTCCAGGTCTCTGCTACGGACGCAGACATCCGCTCCAACGCTCACATCAGCTACCAGCTCTCAGGAGCTGGAGCCGAGCACTTCAGCGTCGATCCTGAGACAGGTACAGAGAGACAGATAGTGTGTGTTTGTGTGTGTGTGCGCGCATGTGTGTGTGCGCGGTTCTCTGTCGGTGGCATGGCTCATATGAAAGCTGCCGTTGTTTTGACAGTCTCAGTGCTCCCAAAGCTGTCTACAAACACACACACACACATCTTGAGGGTCCCATTTTTTAATCCAAATGGCATACCTGCATAAGCAAAATCCCAATAGCTTCACACACACACACACACACACACACACACACACACAGCCCTGCAAGTAATTTAAGATGCAATATTGAAAAAAGACGAGGCTGTTTAGTCATCTGACGGCGCTTATTAACTTCTCTCTCTCTCTCTCTCTCTCTCTCTAAGTCTTGAATTAAACATTACACACAGCCAGAAGACAAGCAGTGAGTGTGTGTGTATGTGTGTGTGTGTATATTTGTGTGAGCATGTGTGTTAGCATCTCATCATGCCGCCACAACACAAAGCCTATTGTGAAGGTGCTAGTCGGCAGCTGCGAGCAAGAAGCCTGTGTGTGTGCGTATGTGTGTGTGTGTGTGTGTGTGTGTGTGTATGTATGTGTGTGTGTGTATGTTGGCAGACTGAAGTAGCGCTGCTGTTGTTGGGTGTGGGATTAACGTATCTGCAGGGTTTTCTCCTCATTTTTTCCCCCTGCTTTTGTTCAGCGGAGGAAAAGAAAAGGCGCTTTGTTGAAGTTCCACGATGCCAAGAGTCCTGCAGAGAGACACGGCTCCAAGCGCTCTCTCTCT
>JAOVVB010000034.1:10582021-10593130 GCA_028570985.1 Heterobranchus longifilis | reverse complement strand
CATCTACTCCCTCCATCCATCCTTCCATCCCTTCCATTTCCTGAAGCCTCCATAGTGACTGTAGTCCACCTGGTCAGCTCGGCGGCTGGCTCGGTGGAGACCCAAGGTACCGTTTGATTGATTGTCCAGTCGTCTCAATGAGCAGTGTCGGGTGTTGGGGGGTGAAAAGGATGCACAGATGCCTTTTTATTTCATTTTTTTTTTTTTAAGAGGGCAAGTCTCATGATTAAAACAAAAAAGCCTTCATGAGTATTTACTCATTATGATTAGACTTTTTCCAATCTAATCAGTCTGATAAAGCGAATGGCATCTTTGCATCCTAGAAAAGTCTTCATGTCTGTATTTCCTTCTTTTTTTCATTCTTTGTGTAGTTTATAAAGTTTAACCTTTTTCTTTCTCTCTGTACCTGCTGCTTGATTCCGTCTAAAAAAGAGTTACTCCCGTCTCATGAGCTCAAGAACCCGAGAGGTGAATTGATTTTTTTCCATGTTTGCCTGAAGCCCTGTGATTTCACCCTGAACCTGCATGCAGTGCTGTGAGGAAAAAACAAACAAAAAAACGAAATTGTTTTAATGAAATGAAAGCTAATACAAGGAAAATAAATCATGCTAACGCATCCCTCTATGTCATGGTATTAACCTTGGTATTTTTTTTATTATTATTTATAATATTTATTATGATTTTGTTATAGCGCAGTAACTTAAAGTGTGATACATTTTTAAATAGTAAACTCCCCTGCTGAAATACTGAAAGCGCTCCGACTCCATGTTCAGTCAGAATCAGTGTTGTGTGTTTCTGGTTTGTTTTGTTTTATCTTTGATTGTGTATAACGTGTTTATCCGGAATGAATTTTGTTTGTTGTTCATGGTGCATGATGTTTAACCATGTCTCGTTATCTTGTCCAATTTATTATTTTTTTACCCGGATTAAAGTAAAAAGGAGGTTTTTGATGAAATTAAGATCTTATTTCAGTTCAGCTAGTTTTTCGACTCGTGCTGTTTGGCTTCCAGTGAGAATAAATCGCTACAAATTTGCCGTAGCCGTTTTATATAATTGAAATATAATCCTGAGTTATAGTTTGTTACATTAAGATAAACGATGAATCCTGATCTTTATGATGTTATGAATTAGCTGAACTGAAAAACAAGAATATGATCAAGATTTAACGCTTGTCCTTTCATCCTGCAGGGTATCACTGGGACACATCTGATTGGATGCCGAGTGTTCAGCTTCCTGGAATCCAGGAGTTTCCTCAGTTTGAGGTGGTGGAGTCTCCGCCCACCCTGTACAACGACCCCGCCTTGCTAGACACTGACTATTACGCGGGTGGCTACGACATCGAGAGTGATTTCCCTCCTCCGCCGGAAGACTTCCCCACCCATGACGACCTGCCTCCTCCTCCGCCTCCGCCCGCCACGTACGACACGCTCGACCCTGCGCCCTCTAGTCCCGGAGGCTCGTGGGTACGCAAGCGGCCACCTTTACCCCAGCTCTACACACTCAACCATTACCTCCCTCACCACCAGTACCCGCCGTCTGACCCGGAGGCGCCGAAAAGCGGCAGCGCCGCGGCCGACAACATTTCTCTGTCGCTGTACGCCTCGACGGTGTCGTGCTCGGACGTGGAGGAGTCGGAGGCGCCGATGAGTGACTGCGAGAGCGGCGCCGAGGATGGGGCACAATTCCGACGGCTTCTCGTAGCGCCACAACAGCAGCAACAACACACCGAAGTCTGACACTGGATCCATAAAACAGAAATCAGAAATCAAAAAGTGCCTGAAAATGAAACCTTATGCAGGAGACTGTTGCCGTAAAAACATACGCTTACACACACACACACAATAAATACATTAAGCAAATAGGATGTCTTTGGCATGGACAATTTCGAGGACAATTACTCCTTTGGAGCACAGCAGCTAATTTCACTAGGAATCGAGTGTGTACAGGTGTCTGCCTGTCTTCACACACCGTGTCTGATGATATTAAAGTCACATCATCTTCTTCATGAAAGAAAAAAAAAAGAAAAGGAAAAAATCATTTCATGCGATAGTTGTCTGTATTGTAAAGATAAAACCATGCAATCTTTTTTTTTGTTCGTTTGGTTTTTTTTTAATTACAGATGTTTGTTCATTTGTAATGTAAATGGTACTGTACAGTTTTGATTTTAAAGGTTGATTAGTTTTTTTTTGTAGATATTTTATTATTTTTATTTTTCGAAAAAAGAATTAACGGGGTGAAAAAAACAAAACGGCGTGTCATTATCAGCTTTTTCTGGAGGACAAAAACAGTATACAGAGGGTGCAAAAAAGAAAAAAAAGTTAGGAAATGTCTGTGTGTGACTGTCTCCACACTCCCTGCTCCGGCTCCGACGGGCGTCTGCTTATTATTGTGATGTCAGTCTCGTTAAATTTTTTTGTGTTTTTTTTTTTTTGTAAAACTTTTGAAACTTCTTTATTTTTCCACCAGATAAAAGAAAACAAAGAAAAAAGAACGGGACCCAGTATATTTATATTTTGCGAGATGAAGTGTGGACTCGTGACTTTTTTCGAGCTCGTGTGTGAGCAATGCTTCGGTCTTGTTTATGATTTTTTTTTTTTAATACTGCCACTAGCTTAATCGCTTTACTACTGGCAATAAATTATTCTTAAAAATACCATTTCTTGTCTTTTTGTTTGTTTGTTTCTTTTGATTACTTCTGAAACAATCCCAAAGCACGACTTCAGGGAATCAGGAGGCGATAAACACAGCTGTGTCTTTTGGCGAAAATGTGGCAGCCTGGGGAGTTCTTCGGTTTGTTCCTCATTTATGAAGCTATTGAAGAAGCTAGAATTCTTAACCACATGAAGAACCCTACAAGAAGTTTCTTCTGTAATGTCTAGATTAGACTTTCTTGTAACTATGCATACGGAAGATGGCTGCCATCTTGCATCTTGGGTGGAATGTGACATTATTCAATAAATAAGTAAATATATAAAAATCATTTAAATATTTAGTTGTAAGTTTTTACAGAAAAAAAAAACATTTAATTGTCAATTTAAAATTTTCAATTATTTAATGACAATCAATTAATTCTAACTGTAATAATTACAGTAAGACACAAGGTGACTCACACCTTCAATTCCCACCTCGGGTCTGAATGTGTGTGGAGTTTGCGTGTTCTCCCCGTGCTTGGTGGGTTTCCTCATGGTATTCCGGTTTCCTCCCACAGTAGGATTAGGCTGATTGTCATTTAGAAATGTATTTATTTATTTAGTGTCACATACCTTCCCTCATAGGTTTGGAGCATAGCTCATAGTGCATGTCCTCAAATATGAACGCTCCAGAATTGATACAGCGATACTGATTTGTGGCATTCATTTGTGATGCTGCCAGTGATCAGTAGTCAAAGAAAGATGGGGAAGTATGACACACACACACACTTTAGTTTAGTTCCTTGGCATAGGATCCATCACCTCTGAGATCATCCACAGAATTATCGGTATACATACTGTAGATAATGGATGAATGCATGGAGAAAGATGTATAATTGGTGGTCAGAGACGTTACATCCCCTACCCTGTCGCCTTGTCTATGTATCTTTTAATCCTCTGGATTTTCATAAGATACACAGATGACTGCAGAGTAGTAAGTAGGTATACCATAATGCATCAGTTTATGCAATATTTATCTGCACCACCATATCGACCCACTTGGCATTTTTTTATTTTATTTACAGTATGTTTCACCTTAAAAAAAAGTCTCTGAAAGGTAATGTTTAAACAATTCTCATGTCCTGAATAGAAATAGACAATTCCTAGTAGCACCTTATATATGTTGATTTTGGGTTAACGTTTTTTAGAATAGCTTGAACAAGTCAGTTCAATTTGTGCCCCCCATATGGAGCATTAACACACACACTTTAGGAGATCACCAAGTCCCATGTAAACTTAAAAAAAATAATAATCTATGGGACCTTAGAGAGACAGAGAGAGAGAACCTTAGATGGCCACACTGCTTGGTCATTTATCAATTATTTATCAAGTCTATGGGTGAAACGCTTAATGATGAAAATGATCCCTGTGCTAAAAAGGTAATTCAAACAGAATGTCACTTTAATGTGTGTATTGAATGAGTTTCTAATGAGTTTGTAATTCGCTCTAATGACTTATGCGTTATTCAATTACACAAGGTAAAATTTAGTGCGTTTAGTGCGCGTGAGTGTGTGTAAATCAACTCCTGTTTCCTGAAGGGTGTGATGGAAGGTAATTACAAAGTGAAGTAATTTTAATCTTGTTCTATGGATTTATTTTGTACAAGGCATAATATAAATGTCATATCAACTAATATTTATGAAAAGGCTTAGACAAGGAAAGTAATTAGACGTAGGCGTACTAGTAATATGATGTTGACATCAGCTATATTTCCACAGTTCCAACACATTCATCTAATTAATGGATAAAGCTGATGACAGGAAATGGTCTGATGCTGTTACACCACCCATCACCCTAATCAAATTTTACTGCTTTTCTACTGTCTCAATTGCAAAGAAGGGACAACAACTAACCTCGTCTTTACAAGAGACCATCCTCGTACAGCACTCTACAGCTGTCACAGTGTAAATGATTTTCCTAAATGAATTACCTTTTTATCTTTTTTAAAAGCGAGGCCAGACTTATAAAGATTTTCACAAGTCAACAAGAGCCACTTACCAGACAACTAGTGATCCCGTAACTCTTTATGATCAAGACACATAAAATACATTGTGCAGCAATACATTTCACCAAGTATATCAGGAATAGATCATTCCCATACAGGAGAGACAACTTTAACAAACAAGCCAGTTTTACAACGTATTCATTTGCAAAGGTGATTTTTAACAGGCAGCAGGTGGATGGTGTCCATTTGGTGGTATTCCCAGACTCCTGGGAAAAACTATTTGATTATAAAAGTGTGTATCTGGAGTAAAGATCATTTGTTAGTTAATGTTGCAATGCACATTGCATACGAATTCTGGCATTTACAGTAGGGTTGTACAAATGTTCTTAATTGCAAGGTCCCAAGGCTGGTCCCTGAGGATGCTTTGGTTTGCCCTTTTTACAATTGGTTTGCCCTGTGCTTCAAATTTAGTTCTAAGCTCAAGGTGTTCTTTAATTTGACCTAAAACAGCTAAATTCTATGGATAACGGGCTGAATATGAGCAATGACGGAAACTCATATAACTAAGAATAGACTGACAAAAACATAAAAGCAATGCTAATATTTAGAAAACCTAGTGCTAGAAGGGTAGTTGGCTGTTGGTTCATGGTTGACTTCTCACTTCACAAAGCTAAAAATTTTTTTGACATAGTAGTATAGCTGTGGTTTAAATGATGATTGAAAGGGTTAAGCTGTCATTTAATGGTGTCTCCTTCATAGGTACAAAGGCTTATATTCTAGAAAGCCTAGTCCATACAGGTTATATTGTTTAATGCTTCAGCATACCAAGACATCTTCACTAAATTTTGTGGCTACAGTTTGGGGAAAGCCCTTTTCTTTTACAACATGACATGAACTAGAACGGAGATTGCAAGCCAGACCTTCTCGTCCAACATCAGTGTCTGACCTCATAAATGATCTACAGAATAAATGGACATGAATTCCCACATAAACACTTCAACATCTTGCAACCTTCCAAGAAGAGTGGAAGCAGTTATAGACCAACTCCATATTAAGGTATATATTTGGATACAATGTCATTGCAGATTTGACAAAATACTTTTTTCGTATCATGTATCACGCATGTGCTTCTCGTTTTGACGCTGAGCGTCACGTGATCACACCTGAGCCAACGGTTTTTCTCTCTCTTGCGCTGCGGAATTGTGGTTAAATCATCTCCCCTGCTGGGTCTTAGTGCTCGTCTCTTACTGGCATAATCAACATCCGTGCGCGCGTGTACTGTTTACTATAACACTGTGACCACCTGTGTGCGTGTAAAACATATTTTATTTTGTGTTTGTAAGCGTGTGTACAGTGCGCGTGTACTGTTTATTATAACACACGTGTGCGCGCATATAAAGCAAAAGCAAGTCTCATTAGAGGGTAAAGATCTATTTTCTCTCTCCCTCTCTGTATCAGCCTGTCGTTAGTCGGCACATCACACACACACACACACATACACAGCGCCTGCGCGCATAAATGAAAACACTTTGAAAAGACATCTGTCGGGATTAATTTTTACTTTTTTTAAAGGTAAAGTGCAGGTTAATTTGTTTTATTTTTACTTTATATTTTGTGTTAATTATTTTTATGTATTTATTTTTTTGGGGCTGTGGAACGAATGATTTGAGTATCCATTATTTCTTATGGGAAAATTAAATTTGGTTTACAAGTGTTTTGGAATACAAGCCCACTTCCGGAAACGAATTATGCTCGTAATCCAAGGTTCCACTGTACTATACTATGATCTAAAGAGTGACTATTCCTCCCACGGAACGGTTCGGGCTTTCTCACTGCCATAATGTGTGGTCAACATAAACCGAGCCTGGACTCCAGGGCCAATCTCCAAACTGGACTCATACTCAGAAATCTCATAATCCAAATTGCAGGCATCCTCTGGTCTCTTCTCAAAGTTTACAATCCACACATATTCTTTATATTTTGCATTATCATCTGTGCCGCTAGCATAGAATCCCACCCAAGCATTATTGAAGGCATTTTTCCAATTCATAAAGGACTTCTTGATGTAGAGTCTGGCACAGGCGTAACCATCTTTCGTGTAAAGCTGCAGGCTCCCCTGATATCCTCTAATATTAACTGGAGGAATCCTGTTGGCTTCATCAAGCTCTGGACCTTTCCAGATGGCTGTGTAGTATGTGGTTTTGAAAAAAAAATAGTAAGGAATCTTTTCGCTTTGTAAAAGCTGTACTTGAAGGCCAGGATTTAAAGGTATGCTAGTGTCTATGGATCCAAATGTCCTTCCGTTGAGTGGATACTCTCTCAAGGGGTCAGGATTGGTGCTGCCTTTATAAAGACCTATTTTTAGCTTAATCCTTGCAACATTCTCTGGTATTTCACTCCATGTGATCTTTGCATACCCTTTTGAAGTGGATTTTACCTCTAGCTTGACTTGGTTGTGCATGACATCACTGATGCTAATGGAAGGTGGAGAGCAATAATAACTTGGATTGGCAGTTTGGTTAACTGCGCAGAATGATGCTCGTAAATATACATCAAACCTCGAATCTATGTTGTAACCAGCCAGGGGCAAAAACCATTCAAGACCTGGAGTCTTTGGATATATCATTAACACTTCAGCAGCTTTTCGTTGTTGATTCAGGAACTCACACAGGCTAAAGTCTAGTCTAGGATCATGTGCATCACATACCATGTCCGTCCCAAGTGCTTGAATTTGAATGAGAAGCTGAGCACTGATCTCATAGGTACAGTTGAGATTGTAGCCCACTCCTTGTCTGTGGTTCTTATGGTACTCGGTTATATACACCTTCTCTATTTTTGTTGGATTTGTTTTCTGAACTTCAATCAGCACTCGGTCTACATTTTTCTGAGGAGATTCCATTGAATGGTGAAAATCGTGTGTGACGTAAAAAGGAAACATTCTAGCGCTTTTACGATCGAGGTCACCCAAAGTATAATAAAGACTTCCAGCAGAGGCAAAAGGTGCTCTTCGGTCAGTATCTTTATAGCAATGTAATCCATAGGCGCCTTGTCCTGGATCAAAGTTAAGTTGCATGTCTCCGGTTGAAGAATCAACTTTGACATTGTTAGCAAACCAGTGCAGAAGCATGAGGCCATGCCGTGGGAATTCTTTTATGGATGTTGATGTGTTTTTCAAGTCCTTAATGTCTTTCAGGGTTTGGATTGCAGCAGCAGCGCTGGTCAAGATCAGGTAGAAAAGGGAACCATGAAGCAGTCCTCGCTTTTCCATTTTAAAACCTAGAAAAATGAGAAAGCAGGGAATTACTGACTAATGCCTCATGGGTAGAGGATGAGCAATGAATGAGCAGTGAGGTTTTATACAAATTAGGCATTGCAGAATGACAAGCATTCAGAACATTCACCTATTCAACCCAAACAGCTTAGATTGTAAGATTTTGGTCCTTCAAAGCATCTCCACAAAATAATGGTTTAGAGCACTTTTTTCATTCTGATGACTGATTCGGTAATGGCATTCTGTTTTTTATGGGTTTAAATGAAATTTGTCACCAACACAAGGGCTTTATACAAACAAAGTACATGCACTAATTTATCTGGAAAGAAGTGTTTATTACGGGAAGTTGTTGCTGTTAGTTGCTGTTAAACATCAATCAATCAATCAATTGATCAATCGATTAACAGGAAAGGTGCTGTTAATACATTTCACACCATAAAATATGTCAAATCATTGAATTTCATAATGTGACAGTGACCTACTGTAATTTTCCCATTCGTCAATATCCCAAGTCTTCACTTTTCTTGGTGAACACTTAGTGTTTAACAATGACACACAAAACAAGATGATGTATTTCATTGTGTTTTTAATGTTTTTTTTTTTTTACAATCAGTATTCTACGAGTAGAAATTATGACTAATTTTCTGTCCAACCTCAACCTTCTGTAAAACCTCACCTTCAAAATTCAAGAGGTAAGTTACTTTATGTATAAAATTGTTGTGTAATGATTCTATGTGTGGTTTTTTAATTGCTTTGCCGAATTTCATTTCTGCACTTCGCCCACTTTTATGTTTGCATTTGCACTTAATCCGCTATGTGAAAGTAACTGTAACTTGCCAAATGTTAAGTGTGAGTTCAGTGCCAGCCCGTCCAACAGGCAATACAGGCGGCAGCTTAGTGCCCCGCCTTACGACAAGGCCCCTGTGCGTGTAATTGAAAACATTTCCTTCTCACCACAATAGAACGTGAATACATAAACGCTGTATTCACAACACATGGACCCATTAAACATGACACAATTCACAACAATGGTGAGTAAAAAAAAAATACCCACCATATTAAATACAAAAGAATAGCTCTGTATAAATCAATACATAAATTGCTAAAAACAATAATAAATACAAAACGACAGTACAAATAAAAGCATAAATGGTTTGAAACATACACAGAAGCACCACATACTAATTTGCATAACACTGCCTGAGATATACTGGGAGAAGTGGAGTGCCGTAATGATCATAGTATTGCTCATGTTTGATAGAAAGTCAAAAATGTCCTATAAATGTCCCATTTTAGATCTGCCTTTACCATTTATTAATGGCTTATTAGGAAGTTGCAGGACAGAAAAGCTGCTGTCAAAAAGATATTTTAATATTTATGGTAATATGGATTTAACTGATGTGTGTATTGCATCTCACAACGTCGTCAGTCTCGTTGCTGATTTTAAAAGGTGCAAATTTTTATGCACATTGTTCCTTTAAAATGTCATGGCAACCGAAAGGTATCTTTCTGGTGCCGAAAAAAGGAAGAGGAGAAACGCAAGCTCAAACTAAAGTTATGTTCTGCTATACATAATACATTATTTATTGCTATAGTATTAGTACTTGTACTATTCATTTATATTTAATTTTATTTGTTTCATATATATATATTTTGTTTACTTTTTCAAGCACACTTGTACATATTATCGCATTACAATATTTTGCAATCCTTTACTTGCAAACTTGTTTAAATCGGATTAAATGTTTTTACACCATGTATTGTATGTTGAATATTTTATACTTAATGCATTTATACACTTAAATATTGTAATTTTATGTGCTTTCTCCTAAATCGTGAAATTGATATGACAGTTATTTACACCAGTGGGCCCAGTTTTGATGATCTCGCCTAGGGCCTCACAACCCCACAGGCCAGCACTGGTGAGTTAGTCAAATAGTTAGTTAGTCGTAATTAGTTTCATGTTTTAGATTATAATAGACAAGAAATTGGTAAGGTATGCAGTTCATCATTATTTTGCATTACACGATTTTTTTCCCCCTTCTAGTTTATGAACAAACAAACAAACATGCACGCACACACACACAAGATCACATGGAGTGTGTGTGTGTGCGTGTGTGTTTTGATGTTTTTTCACATTTGTTACATTTAAATGATCATCAAACAAATTTCAATATTACACAAACATTTAAGTGATACCTACAAGTGTAAATACAAAATGCAGTTGTTAAATGATGATTTCATTTATTAAGGGGGAAAAAAACTGTCCAAACCTACTTGGCCCTATGTGAAAAAGTAATTGCCCCTAAACCTAATAACTGGTTGTGGCAGCCTTGGTGGCAACACCTGCGATCAAGCATTTGTGATAACTGTTGAAGAGTGGGAATTTTGGCCCATTCAGTCACACTTGAGGGTTTTCAATGACTCATTTGTGACCCATTTGAGAATAGTGAGTAAAGCCTCAGCCAATAAAATAAAATAAAATGTATATTACTTCTCCTTTCATGTTCCCTTTATTTATTCTGTTCCTAGACTGTACTTTCTAAAAGTAAAAATACCAAAAGGACTTTAAATGATAGGTAGACAAATAATAACATTGTCAATCTCTTTTTTCATATCAGCTGTTTAACACATTTGTATTGTTTCCTGGGTATTCAAAATATTTGTGTTGAGTTATACAGTATGTTAGACTCTTCTAACTGTGATGCTGCATATGCAAAATGTAAAATGTAAAAGTCATCAGTCATCAATAGTGACAAACTGACCGTAATGACAATATTTAGTTTAATCTACAAATAATGATTAAATTAACCATGATACCATTAGTCATCACATTCATATGATTTTTTATGCATTTAAGATTATGTTACCTTTGCGTGCAGTGGGGTTGAAAATCTGAGAAAACTTGTAGAATTGTGAAAAACTCCACTATTTATTAGTCTACCCTGTTTTTAAGCACTATTTAAATGTTTGCCAAATTTTTTATTACATTTTTTTTTTCTTGAGCCATCTTACTACAATAAAAGGGATTTCCACATGTTCAGAAGGCATTTGAAAAAGAGCAAAAAAAGAAACTGGCCAATTACTAAGAAAATAGGGGTAGGGTATAGAAGATAGGGTATCATTAAATTCTCATAACTTTTACATTTTTCGTAACATTATTTATGCAATTGTCAAATCCACTTTGTCTTTCATTATTATTA
>JAOVVB010000034.1:10563349-10575075 GCA_028570985.1 Heterobranchus longifilis | reverse complement strand
GAGGTTTTAGCCTCCGTCTGCGATGAATAAGCAACGCGTGTGTTTAATATGTCTAGTCGAGATTATCTGATGTTTTAAAAAATATATTTAACCTTCGCTAAACAGCATAAAGTGCCGCTTCCCCCCATGCTGAGGTGACGTCATCTGTGTTGACTTTATCCCGGAAGTTCTTATCAAACAAGGGAATAACGCTCAAAAAACTTTTCTTTTGCAGGATAACGTGGTTACATCACCTGCTGAACACACTTTAATCTGGGAATAAAGGGTAAATCCTTATAAAAACACGCCATGTCGGAGAGTCTGGAGAAGACTGAGGCGTCGAACAGAGACTGCGCATGCGCACTGGGCAACGACACGCCTGAGTAAGAACTTGGTTACTGTTGCTAGGCAACGTTTTACTCTTTATATCTGTGGGTTTGTTTGCAGAGCTTAAATAAAATAAAGTCTGTGTACGGTAGAATAACAGAATGTTTACATATTTAACAGAATGTAGAACAAAATATACATCTTATGAAACAGAATATATATATATAGTGTGTGTGTGTGTGTGTGTGTGTGTGTGGGCTGTTATCTTTATTTACAGTATGTGTGTGTTATGTGTTTGCACTGTTAAGAGATCATATCCATCTAAAGTGTGAAGCGTGTCTGTATCTTTGTTTGTAGGTTTTTAACACAGCTTATCTTTTTTTTTTTTTTTTTAAATGGGCACACGTGTGATTTATTTGTACTTAAGGTAAATCCAGGGTAGTGATGATGTGAAATTATAGTAAAAGATATAATAAAAGTTGTGGAAATAGAGACTCCTTCCTGAAATGATTTGGTTTGATGTTTATCCTGTGTTTTCAGTGCCAGAGGAGTCGCAGCTGGAGGAGGAGGAGGAGGAGAGCCCATGCAGGTGGACGCCAAAAGCTGCGCTCATACCCACAGATACAGTCTGAGCTACCCCTCGATCGGCCACTGCGTCATCATCAACAACAAGAACTTCCACGCGAGCACCGGTAACATACTCCCTGATGTCCGGCTTTAAACTTCTCAGTTTCACACACACACACTCACACACATCCATCTTTATCATGACGCTGTCCTTTTAAATGCGTATAGAAATGTGTGCTTCATGTTGAGGCGTTTATTGAATTCCTGTTTTAAGAAACTACTTATATAGCATTGTTATTTAAATGCTAATAATGTTAGTTAAGCACAATGAACAACAATGAAAACTACAGGAAATGAACCAGAAATTTCAACTTTCTGTGGAAAGAAGGCGTAAAAGTGATTGACATTTATAGACGACTTCAAAACTCGGAGCCTGCTGCAGTTCTTGAAAGTCGACGTCACCAACTTGCAGAAGGATGAGACGCATCTGTGTGTGTGAACTGTACACCAGCGAAAATGACAATTGTTAAAAGCGCTATATAAATAGTTGAGTTGCAACTACTTGCATGTTGCAGGAACTCGGCAGGGAGTCATTTCCACAAGGGGTTCCTGGGAGGCCAGCGTTTTACACATTAAGCAGGCATTCTGATCATGGTCCCAGTATACTGAGAGAACTTTCTACCTAGATGGTATTCAAGCACTAGTGAAACACTGGGATAAGTGTATAGAGAAATAAAGGGAGTTTTCATAACTCATAACTGTGATCTGTTATCCTGGACTGTTATCAAAATATCAAAAGTCCCGGTTTGACTCGAACACCCTTGAGTGTGTGTGTGTATGTGTATATATTTATTTTATTTTTTTATTAAGTTAAAAAAAGTTAAGAAACTTGATGTTATACGGAAGCTTCAGGAATATCTCACTAACAAGTTTCTGTCCTTCTGATATTCACTAATTTCGATTCTCCACCATAAACAAGGCATGAACCAGCGCAACGGTACGGACGTCGACGCCGGGAACGCCATGAAGATTTTTGGGAAGCTGGGCTACAAAGTGAAGGTGTACAACGACCAGACTGCAGATCAGATCACAAAAGTTTTAACTTCAGGTAAGAATGTTAAATTGGTTTAACAAAAAAACTTTTTTTTTTTTTTTTTTACATTGCAGTTGTCCTGCAGAGGGCGCTACTTTCTTATTTTTTATAAGATGCTAATTTTTTTAATTTCTTTCTTTTAAATGTAGCTCGCTGAATGGTGTCCCACCTGTTACAGTGTGCGCTTTTAGCATCGTTTTTTACCGATATGTATGTACAATTGTGTGCGCTCACCAGTTTCTAGGGATGACCACAGCCGCTGCGCCTCCTTCGTGTGCGTGTTGCTGAGTCACGGAGACGAGGGTCTGTTCTTTGGGACGGACGGCGCGGTGCAGATGAAGACCTTGACGAGTCTGTTCAGAGGAGACCGCTGCGTGACGCTAGTGGGCAAACCCAAGCTTTTCTTCATCCAGGTTTGTATGGGGGCGTGTTTTTATATCCACCTGTCTCCACAAGGACTATAAATATGACCACGGACATGTCGCTGGTCCCCGTAAAACAGGTTGTTGTTTAACTAAATGTTTATACAGTATAAAAACCTAAAGATAACAAAAAGGTTAGAATTATATTTAAACTAAAGTGTATTTACAGTGGTGTTGTAGCAAGAGCACATTTTGTTGTAAGTAGCTGCATGGATAATGATACCTTTGGAAGGTCCTCATAACGATCATTCTTTGAGGAGGTGTGTTTGTGTTATCAGGCCTGCCGAGGCACTGGGTTGGACTCTGGTGTCGAGGCTGACAACGGTCCTGAGAGTTCCGTGAGGATCCCTGTGGAGGCTGATTTCCTTTATGCGTATTCTACAGCACCAGGTACCCAGACACATACACACACTCACGCATACCTCAGTCAGGTCCTTTTAATCACTCAAACTGAAAAAGTGTAAATGGCCCCACACTTTATAGGTTACTACTCGTGGAGGAACACGCTGACCGGCTCGTGGTTCATGCATTCCCTGTGTGAGATGCTGAACAAATACGGCCGAGAGCTGGAGATCATGCAGATCCTGACCCGCGTCAACCAGAAGGTGGCGCTGGACTTCGAGTCTGCCTCCAACATGCCCGACTTCCACGCCAAGAAGCAGATTCCCTGTATTGTGTCCATGCTCACCAAAGAGATGTACTTCACTTCCTGAGTGCAAACACACCCTTCTGTAATGCGAAAATGGCTACAATTATGTGTTTGTTTTGTTTTGTGTTAATACGGTGAGCTGCATTCTGGGGGCTGCGATGTGGCGGTAAATTATTATTGGGTTAAATTCTGTCACACTGTGCTCTACAGCTTTAGGGAACATATGGCGCATCACTTGGGTCATTCAGGTGTTTTAATTTGTCTTTTGGTTTTGTTTTTCAAGCAGGGCGATCCGTCAATCAGTCTCAGTGGGATTCTTAAATCAAAATGTAATGCCTTATTTTTAGCCCGACTTTTTGAAAAAAGACGAAAAAGAAAAAAAAAGACTGCAATAAAAGTTGAAAATGGGTCAGGGGTGACCCTGATAAATAGGTCAAATTTGTGAGTTTGCATTTTGTTTAATCCAGAATACTTGAATATTTAGCCAACTGGTCAAAATTTCAATTCATAACCTGCCCCCTAGTGGTAGAGTTTGGGATTTTTTTTCTTTTTTATCTAGCGTATAGGACTCATTAGGAAACGTTGTGAAATGAGCCATTAAAATCTTGTTAGGGCAAAAATGTTTACGACTATACAAATGGCATTGATATAGTAGAACAGTTTTTTTTTTGTTTTTTTTTATGCTTCGGTTTACGTGTATTTGTGGTGGTGTGCTTTCACAATCATGTTTTTCTTCACATCATTGACTAACTTAAAGAAGAAATACATTTCCTTATGTTGCTATAATTATACCGCAGTACATAAGCTGTGTTTCTATGTTGTTATACGATTAAATGGCCAAATTTGGCTTCAAACAGGTAATGTAAGGTTCAGGGCGACAACAAAAATAAGATAAAATTGTTAAAAATACATACTTTTTCCTCAGATGTGTTGGTGAACTCTTGAGAAAATGCTCTATAGGCCTTAAAACACTTATTTACAGCTCCTCATACTTAGCATTAGCCGCTAAATTTGAGTGGGTTGTGTTACGTGAGAAAGAAGGAAATGTGCCCATTCCGTTATGACCTGGCTTCACCTGAAATGGTTGTTTGTGTCACATTTTCTGGTAAACATTAATTTATCTGTGGGATTATCTGCGTAATTGGTTTAGATGGCACGGCTAAAGAGTTTGACTGAATGAATATACTTCAGCGGCCCTGCAGGAGCGTTTTATATAAATAAATTCTCATGAATTGCCTAACAGAGGTCTGTCTGTTCGTCAATGCCCGAGACACTGAGTCATAAGGGATGTGATATCGGACCATTTTTTCGGGTTTATAGGGGGTTCTGTTACAGGTCACCAGGTTTCTCTCACCTACACTTTTACAACTTTCCACTTCATTTCATTTAATGTCATTACATTTCATTAAAACTTGAACTGAGCCTTGATATCGAGAGAAAACCTGAACGACTCAACTTTTAAATTTACATTCAGTACGAAACGTCTGTATCATTTATGTTGCTTATTCATAATGGTTAAGGGGGAGTTTTGTGGCTGTGTGTGTGTGTGTGTGTGTTTTCGTCTTGTGTGTTTATTGTTGGATAAATCTGAACTACATAATGTGACCCTGCAACTTTATTAACCTGTATTTATAGTTTCAACATCCGCTACTCGTATCACTGTTCTATAAAACCAGCTAGCAATAGGGCTAAAACGAATCGAATCAGGGAACGAAAGCATTTGGCAACCATTATGGGATCCGGATACCGGTGTATAATTGCACTATACTGCATGCATTTTTATCCACGATAATTTGTCTTTCTACTCTCTAGGTGCTGTTTATATATAATCCATGTCTTTACATGATGAGCCGTAGACCCGAATCACGCACTTAAATTTAATCAGGTATTTTTTTTTTTTTTTTTTTTTTTTTAAGATCGTGGCTTTACAACAATCAAACAAGACCTCAAGTGTCCCTTTACTTTAACTGATAGTGTATTTAGCTCGAGCTAAGTTCCCTGTACTGTGTAAGAAACATTTATAGTAGTAGTTATAGTAACACCAATACCATGTGTCACTGAGCGTGCTTTCACTTCCCTGTCATTTCACTTGCATTTGTTCCTTGAAATATAAACCATGTATGGAGAAGTGAAATAGATGACATTTCATTTATCGTGTGCATCAGCTGTACTGTGCAGGTGTTTAATAAAATAAAAAGGACATACTGTAGTGTATTGTGGTTTGTTTTATTTCTGAAATGAATTCAGCTGGAATTCTAAAAGAACTCCTATGAGTCTTCTGTGCAGTGAGTGACCCCTTAACACACACACACACACACACACCCACACACACCAATTTACCTGATTTGTAAATACATTTGGTGCATCTTTTCTAGCTATTGTACTTCTACTGTAATGTGTGAGTGTGTGTTAAATTCTGTCATGCCTTGTGAATTAGCATTAGCATGAACAACAGCACCATTTGCCCAGTAATTTAATGAACGCAAGTTCTTTCAGTTGTCGGTCCAAATGTTTACACACACACACACAATGTATAATGTGTGTGTGTGTGTATAAAATTTGATTATTTTCACAATAATTTCTCTTTTTTTGTCTCAAACAGCTATATTTCTAGTGAAAGTATCTAATAAACACTGAAATTCTGTGTAACTTGTCTTGTTGATTGATTCTAATTTCTCGTCTCCTCATACAAAGCAATATTTTTTGTACCTCTACGTTCCACCCACGAGTCCAGTAGGTGGTGGTATTGCACCAGCCGCCGATACATAAAGCGAAACTTGGGTGTGTGCAGTTTCTACTTTCTAAATAATCTAATTAATAATAATAATTTTGATTCTGAATTGAAAAAACTGACCCAAGAAATAAAAATTGTAAAATAATTAATTAAATACATGCAAAACTGCTGAGATTGCACAGCTCTATTCTTCTTGCATTGAGTGTAAATACTACAATGTTTAAATTTGGATCTTTTTCTCTAGTAATACAAACTTGTAAAATTAAAATTAAAAAAATCCTTATGAATGAGCACATATTTAAATGCAATACATTCATTTATTTCACAAACAGAGAGAGAACTGTTACAGTACTGCAATTGTTATACACAAAATATATATATATTTAGAACATAAATAGATCTGTACAAAACATTTCAGTAGAACAGAAGCGGCAGCGTTATTTACTTGCAACTTTAGAAGTTTTTTTTTTCTTAATGAACCAATGTCTCAGATAAATGTATCTAAAACTTTTACCCTGCTTAGGCATGTTAGATAAGCATTTGATTGAAATGAACTTGAGATCAGTGCAGCCACGAATAACAGGTTTATGTACTTGTTCTAATGCGTTTCTATAGTTTTGTGATGACGTGTACGACAAGCGATCCGTGCAAACGGATTAAAATGCCGCTCAGGAGTTTGTGCTTCTTACAGTCTGCTTGTTTTTGTCTTCTAAAGAGAAAGGAAACTAACCGCTATAACATATCAAGAACAGGAACTAACTAGTGTTACAGCTGTTCCATGAACATCAAACCAAAGTATAAATGGATAAAAAGTATGTTGTGATTAATTAAATTGCTGCGGTGTAAAAGAAATAAAACACATTTCGGAACATGTTAGAACAAATAATAGGAAAAACTTCCTAACATTGATTATTTTCCCACAACCGCATAATAAAGGAGGGATTTGTCCCCCCTTCGTTTAAAACATGTCACATGGAAAATGTGTTCGGCTCTAAAATATAATAAAATCATGTTTGAGTTTTAACTACAAAAATTTTTTAAAAAAAGGTTTGCGTCAACGCTACAAATGTAATCTGACGTGGTGATGTCACGTCTTTGGCACTACACAGAAATGTTTTGTATACTGTACAATCAGCACATGGAACAGAGAAAGAGACCAGCGCGACTCAGCAGGTAGATCAACCAGCGTACACAAGCTAACGACTAAACTAATACAGTAAAGAAATTACAGAAATTTAAGAAAGGAAACCCTGTGAAGTTTTCATTCCGCAGTGTGACAATCCGATCGACTGAAAAGGTAGAATTTAATTAGAGTATCGATTTCAAATAAACATTTTAAACTGGAGTGAATTTTTTTTTTTTTTTCAAGATTAGGTACATTTTTACCTAATCTGTTCCTTTTTTTTCCTGATGGACGGAAGGCCTTTACCGGCCTGAAGGCATTGTATATAATAAAAATCACACTGGTTACCTAAATACCATAGGCTGGAGTGTTTTTGGATAGCGCCACCAAGTGGACATCATTATAACTGCACTTAATTAGGAGCTGATGGGTTTTAAGAAAGTTTCCAATCATGTCCCACCCCACTCCCACTCCTCGTCCTCTTCCTCTCTGGCGTTCTCCACCTTCTGAGTTTGTGCTTACATCCTGATCTTGGCGTAAAGCTGAGCGATTTGTTCTTTGAAGTGGTTCCTCAGCTCGGTTCTCTTGGCCTTCAGGGTGGGCGTGAGGAGGCCGTTCTGCACGGAGAACAGCACAGGGCTCACGCCGATGTCTCTCACCTGGACACAAATAAAGGAGGCATGAACGTGAAAGCTTAAAAAAAAGGTAGAATTCCAAACTTCTAAACAGGACTTAGTGCTTCTGAACGCAACCATCAGCTGACCTGCTCGAAGGACTTCAGGCCTCCCTCCTGCCCTAACCGCAGCATGTCCTCTAAAATGGCGTTTTTCACTTCCTGTCCAAACAGACACAAATGAAGAAGTCTTGGTTTAAAACACACACACACCAGACAAACAGTAATAATCCCCAGTGATGAACCAGTTGTTTATTGTGTATATTGAAGATCCTCTTTGTGTAAGAACATTTATGGAGGGAGTCTCCGATCTCAGACCTTGCCATGACGTTACATTGTTACACTGTGTGTGTGTGTGTGTGTGTGTGTGTTACCTTGCTCTTGCACAGCTCGAGGTAGGATCCCACGAGTCCTCTTTTCTTCGCCCATCCTGAAAGCATGTCAGGGTCTGGTACTACAATCCCCACTAAACACGACTACACAAAGCACAATGCATTAACATTTACTCACATGCACCTTTGACCAGTTTCACTGCATCCTGAGAGTGTGTGTGTCGGTGTGTGTATGTGTGTAGGACCTGCAGACTTTCTCCATGGACGAAGACCTGAGCCACGGGGTCACTGTGAATGTAGACGTTCTCGATCTTCTCGGGAGCGATGTACTCGCCCTGAGCCAGCTTAAAGATGTGCTTCTTCCTGTCTATGATCTTCAGAGTGCCGTTCTGTAACACACACACACACAAGATACGATTAAAGAGGAAGAAGGTGCACAGAAACGGTTTAGCTGGCGTCTGAACTTTAAGCGTTAAACGTGGAATGTACCGGAAGCCATTTGCCGATGTCACCCGTGTGCAGCCAGCCGTCTTTATCGATGGCCTCCGCAGTCTTCTCCGGATCTTTCAGATATCCCTGGAAGACGTTCGGTCCTTTTACACACACCTAAAAGACGCGACACGGATCAACACCATTTGTAGTGATCACAGCTTCGCTTACAGAGTAGTGAAACGTCGCGGCGACTCACCTCCCCCTCACCGTCGTCCGCGTAGTAGCTCATCTCCGCCACGTCTATCAGTTTAATATAATTACACGGTAAAGGAGGTCCCACGTGACCTAAAACACACACACACACACCATAGCAGGTTTGTGTACACATACTATATGTCTTTACTTTATATATGTGTGAGGTACAGTAGTGTTACCTGCCGTCCAGTCTCCTGGCAGAGACATGGAACATCCAGCAGTGCACTCGGTCTGTCCATAACCTTCATAAAACTGTCACATAGAACACACTCTTTAAAATGGTACATGAACAGCAACCCGTCGGAAAAAAAAAAGTCAGGTGATAGAACGACGTAGGTGCGATAGTTCACCTGGCAGCCGAGGGCAGCCCGCAGGAACGTCAGCACTGTAGGGGAAACGGGCGCGGCGCCGGTGATCATCAGCCTCACACGCCCACCCAGGCTCACCTACACACAACAACCATGGTTAACGGTATCTACCTGAATACATCACATCTGCATTAAATTCAGAAAATAAGTATTTTGTGCAATACGTATGATGTATGAGTCGCAAAGGGATTTATGATTGATCTACAGCAGAGCAAATCCACATTCATCTACAGCGCATTACATCACTGATGCAGCATTATTACAGTCGTCCACGTCCTGATTCGCTTTAGAACTGCCCTGTTTTTAGCTTTCAGTTTCACTGTTCCTTGACCTACCTGCACTTTGTTGAAGATGAGTTTGTCCCACATGCTGTCCTTCCTCACCACGCCGCTGCGCAGTTCCGACTCTTTCCTCCTGGTGGCGAAGTCGAGCAGCCAGCGTTTCAGCGGCGTGTTCGCCTGCCCGAAGATCTGAACACGACGAGAAACACATTCAGAGAAATTGTGCGTGTGTGTGTGTGTGTGTGATTTCATAACATCTGCAGTACATCATCATCAACCACACATCAAGCATACCCATAATCCTTAGCACACAGTCTGCGTGTTTACATTTTTCTCCTTGTTTTCTTTAACCAAATTTGTTTTCGGTGTGCTAATATTTCTAAATACATCGCAAATACTTTTTAAAATGCTGCGCTCGACTAAATATCC
Organism: Heterobranchus longifilis; assembly: GCA_028570985.1. Lineage (NCBI taxonomy): Eukaryota > Metazoa > Chordata > Actinopteri > Siluriformes > Clariidae > Heterobranchus > Heterobranchus longifilis. Next base: position 10,565,411 of record JAOVVB010000034.1, on the reverse strand, counting down.
CATTTACAAATCCAACGAAAATGAGGCTCGGTTCAAAAACTTAGCAAGAGTTAAGTTAGAAATGCCTTTTAATGGCGACAAAAGAAACAGCAGAACTTCTCACAATTAAACGAGTTATACTACATAAAAACATACAGTACAAACAGCTCACTGTTTTGAGACACAGTATCAAAACCAAATACACTCAAACGGAGGAGTACGGACGTGATTTACGATGGAGTTGTAACGTCGGAGCGCGTCCTCACCTTGTCGAACATGCGGTTGAGGAGTCGGGGTACGACGGGGAAAATGGTCGGTTTCAGCGTCTTCAGATCGTCCATCAGCATCCGGATGTCGCCCTGAAAGTAACCGATCCTCGCTCCGTGCACGAGGATCACAATCTATACACCAATCGGAATTAGCAAAGTTAGCGGTGCGCGACGGCACAAATCTGCATGCGGGAAAATTAATTCACAATTCTGTTAGGAAACAAAACACAGCAATCATACTAGCAGTTCTGACGTGCCAGAAGTTTTCAGTTCTTCAATTAAGTAGATCTTTTTTGTTTTGTTAAATAACGTACCATCATATATGAGGAAAATGTAGCTATACAGACATTTTTGTATCTATTTTCGTTTTTTTTTTAAGACTAGCCAGGTACCAGCTCTACCTTTATTTCATTAAACCTTTAATACCCTTCATGTTGTTTTTTATTAAAAGCAGCACTAACAAGTTTGATTAGTAGCAAATGCTAAATGTTAAAAATGTCACACACAGACCCCTTTTCTTTCCTTCTGACTCTGAGAGAAACTTTATTAGTATATTCTTTGAAAAATATAACATTTCTGTCCTGTTTTCACTGCCAGTCTGTATTTATAGTGTTAATATAAAAGACAGACTCGCTAGCTTTTTCCATCCAGATATCACAGTGTGTTGCTAACTTTAAAATGCTAACTCTGATTAGCTAACTCTAACTACAGTTGTCATTTTGGCATATACAACTGTTTATTAGTGACAACTGAGGGAAATATTAAAATTACCAACATAACTGGTAATATTAAATTGCTTTTTTTTTTTTGTTTCATTGTTCATAACTGAGGCACTAGCTAGCTTTTAGCTAAGCTAGTTTATGCTCATGGTCCAGAATTCCTACCTGTCTAGCATGACATTTTTTTCCCCCTCCTGAAATCTGTCTAATGGCTCTGTGCTGTGTTTTCTCATCATTGGCTTTTTCTTTTCATTTCAAAAATGTTATTAAATATGTGGTCGATCAAAGTGTTTATTTATATATGTACAGTATGTTTAAAACAGTGATATACGTACCTCTACCACCCTCTCAAACATGTGAGCGAGGGGAAGATAAGATATGTGGATGTCAGTGTGGTTGAGCATGCAGTGTATCTGTAAAAAAAACACACACACACACACACACACACACACACACACATGCAGGGTAAATCCCACTGTACCTCCATCACTCTCTCAAACGTGTGAGCAAGAGGCAAGAAGGAGATGATAATGTCATGACGATTCATCTTTATCTTTTCCTACACACACACACACACACACACACACACACACACACACACACAAAACGCAGCAGGAAAGGAAGTAGATAGAGAATAAAAGAGGAAATGAGGCTAGATAAATGTTTTCATGTGTGCCGTCTTTAATTTTGAACTTGAACAACGACGCTATCCTACGGTAGCCAGCAAACAATATAAAGTGAACAGGTTTTGTAAATGTTAATAAACTTGAATGACGTTCTTTTATTAAACTTGTACAAGTAAATACATCGTTATGAGACGACTTAATGACAATAACCCAGACATAAACCTCTTAAGCAAGTGTACACAAATGTTTATTAATATTCAGCTTCTGACAGAATGTAATTACGTGTAGAAATAGACCTACGATCTTGATTTGTCCATCCTGATGAGAGATAAAAGATGAGACTCTTTTCAACGTCGATGTCGTGTTAACAGTTTGTGGCAAAAACCCAAAGCACACAAGGGACGAGTGAATTTCTTCTAAAAGGAATCCATGTGGGCCTCCGAGTGTCGCAGTGGTAAAGCGCTCGCCC
>JAOVVB010000034.1:10504660-10519944 GCA_028570985.1 Heterobranchus longifilis | reverse complement strand
TTATTATTATTATTTATTCTATTCAGGGAAAAAAATCCATTCTGTCCTTTAAACGTCCCCCAGTGTCCCGCATGGCGCCCCCTCCTTATGCCCCCTGACCCGGGATCTTTATTCCCGCCGCACTTTCCGTTCGGTGGCGCGCGTGTCCGTCACCCCGCTCCTCTCGCGATAGGTGCGCGCCTATATCAGGAGCGCGCAGGCCCGTGTGCTCGTCCATTTGGAGGGTCCAGCGGCGTGTGGAGAGCTGTGAGCGCACGCAGACAGACAGACAGACAGACAGAGAGAGACACATACACGCACACACACACACACACATTCACCGGCACCATGAGTGAGGGGGTCGTCAGCTTCTTGATTGATTTCCTGGCAGGTGGAGTGGCTGCGGCCATCTCCAAAACCGCCGTGGCGCCCATCGAGAGGGTCAAACTACTGCTGCAGGTGTGTGTGTGTGTGTGTGTGTGTGTGCAATTTATAAATCTAAATTAATTTATACATATATTCATGCATATAAGTATGTAATTATGTAATATGCAATACATCTTTTTTTACACTAATGAATATAATATTATAAAAGGCCACAGTGCTTTTGCTTAAAAAAAAACACAAAAAATACATACAGGAACAGATAACTTAAAGACCCTGTTTCGAAATCAATAGCTGATAACCATCCAAAGAGAATACTAACCATGTGCATGCATGTGAAACATCAATAAATACTTCATCACTCAAGATACTTCATTACATCGTCTGTACTTGCATGAGCGGTTACTTCTAGTCACCCAAGGTCGCCTTCCTATTCAAACCTCCCCAACAGTGTTTGATGCTACTTATAGTTAGTAATCTAGTAGCCAGTGTAAGGATCAATCCAATGATGTAATCTTCAAACACTTTTGTAAGTCGCTCTCTCCAGTCTTTATTCCAACTGGAGAACACTGGACTTTACAGTGTAGGCCGTTCACTGCGAGGCTTTCTGAAACGATTTTACAGTATGTCTAACACCAAACTTTTACTGTCTTTCAATAAGGCAGGATGTTTAGTCTGATCAATTTCGATCAATTTCGAGTTGATTGCAGTGCTTGAGAGGTACTATCGAACAAGTCGGGGACATAACGTGGTTGGTAAAAACGTGGTTGCAGAGAGTGATGATACTTGGGGTGAATCCAGTGGTAAAAATAGGCTAGAGTTTGCAACCCAATACCCATTCCCCCCATCTCACAGGGGTGTAATCCTCAATGTGGCTGGAGCACATAGTCAGACTAATCTTTCCAGTAAGAATACCGGAGCAAAGTTGAACAAGAGACAAATACATGATGGAAAGCATAGAACTTATGGAACTGTTAAAAGGTCAAGAATGTAATACATTAAAAGAAAGGTCACATGAATAGTTAAGACCTGTCCTCAAGTGTCCAGATCAAACAAAATGATGAAACTTACAATCTTTAAGTCATATTGTGTCATTTTTGGGGGAATTTTATCAGTAAGGTAGTATCTCCATCAAAAGTGATCTCTGAGTGTCAACCCGACTCCCAACTCCAAGAAATCAAGTATTTAAGATCCATGGATCCGAGTTGACTAAATTCCTCTCCACTACCCCTCCAGGTCCAGCATGCCAGCAAACAGATCACAGCCGAGATGCAGTACAAAGGCATCATCGACTGCGTGGTGAGGATTCCCAAGGAGCAGGGCTTCCTGAGTTTCTGGCGTGGAAACCTGGCCAACGTGATTCGTTACTTCCCAACTCAAGCTCTCAACTTCGCCTTCAAGGACAAGTACAAGAAGATCTTCCTCGGAGGTGTCGATAAGCACACTCAGTTCTGGCGCTACTTCGCTGGCAACTTGGCATCAGGTGGTGCTGCCGGTGCAACGTCACTCTGCTTCGTGTACCCACTGGACTTTGCTAGGACCCGTCTGGCTGCCGATATTGGCAAAGGCGCTGCCGAGAGAGAGTTTACCGGCCTGGGCAACTGCCTGGCCAAGATCTTCAAGTCAGATGGCATCAGAGGGCTCTACCTTGGCTTCAATGTGTCCGTGCAGGGCATCATTATCTACAGAGCTGCCTACTTCGGGATCTATGACACAGCTAAAGGTAACAATTGACTGAGGTTTGATTAAGTTCATTCAGGAATGAGTATACTGTGTATAGATATAAAGCTCAAATCCTCTTCATTGCCAACTTGCAGGCATGCTGCCAGACCCCAAGAACACACACATCGTTGTCAGCTGGATGATCGCCCAGACTGTCACTGCTGTTGCTGGTATCGTCTCATACCCCTTCGATACTGTCAGGCGTCGTATGATGATGCAGTCAGGGCGCAAAGGAGGTAATGCTATAAATAAAACATGTTCCTTGTTGTCTTTAAGTAACCCAGTGGTGTATCCTTGATGTTCATGGTTGCCAACTGGCCTAAATTATTTGAACCAAAATTGTTTGTGAATACTATGATTCCTCCGACCACAACGAAACTCAGGAGTATCCAACTGGGCCAAAATTTCCAAGTACCACCTATTGCACAAAAGTCCAGGAGGCGGCGACAACACACTTTTCAAGTTTGCACCTTCTGGACTGGCTCCGCCTTCTGGATGTTTGCTTCTACATGCATGATTACAATTTAATGGTTTTGGCCTCTGCACCATTTTCATCGCACTTGTCTGTTCTGCTTCCCTTTTCCAGCTGACATCATGTACAAGGGCACAGTGGATTGCTGGAAGAAGATCATGAAGGACGAGGGACCTCGGGCGTTTTTCAAGGGCGCCTGGTCAAACGTGCTGAGAGGAATGGGCGGCGCTTTCGTGCTTGTCCTCTACGACGAGATCAAGAAGTACACATAAATGCCGAAGCCTCCAGATCTCGCTCACCGAACGATCCTCAGTGCTGTGAACGCTGAGAGCGTGCCGACCATCCGAGAGCGACAGGAAGCAGCCACTTCGTCATCCACTCCCTATACCTGTGTAAATATATTTAACCCCGACCCACCCACATCTCACGACCGTTTTCTCAAGTCCGATTACTTTCGGTATGCAAATATTGCTTCCGTTTGTTTATAATAATTTTAGAAAAGAAAAAAGAAAAAAAAAAACGAGCACCTCTGGGGGTTCTGGTAATGGAAGAAGTGTGTGTCTGTACACCAGAAACGTCAACAGTTCTTGTGTTCTTTTAATAAAAATAAACTTGAAAAACACCATTTATGATTTTGTCTCAACCATTCTTTATCAGAAACAAGTTTCGTTCTTTATCTCAGTATTCTTCTTTTTCAATGACGTCCAACAAGGACGATAGGAAGATGGCTCTAATCGCAAACTTTAGACATCCCTTTAATTACATTTGCCCTGACTTAGATGACCTTGGCGTACTCTAGCTTTGAGTTAAGTAACATCACCAGGGATCCAACATGAAGAAGATGGTAACGCGTCGTAAAGACAACGAAACAAAACACAGGGTGTTAACTGGTCTGTCTCACACTAATCCTTCTGTACAGAAGCACCAAAAGGTCAGGAGTGTTAGGATTACCGACCTGAAGCCATCCATAGTAACAGCATAGTAACCTGTGTTAATGTGCATGTACTGTATGTGCTAGGTCAAAGGTCACACAATGGAGCAAATGAAGGAATTTTATTAATGTAACAAACATACATATACATATATAGATATAAAATATATATTTAATGATTTTAAATCTCACACCACAGACGATACGCTCACATTATACAGTCATGAGTTAAGCCAAGCAATAAAACTGCTATTTCAGGCACAAAAGAAGCAAGCAAGCGTACGACAGGAATGTATGCACGTATCTCTGAGAGCAGCGTACGAGCGGTTCAAAATTCATTTTCATGCTCGAAGTTTGGCAAGCGCCAAGTACGGCTGCAAAAATATCAAAAATCGGGGTTACCCTCTTCCATGGATCTAGAAATCTATAAACCGGGTGATGCTGATTGTCGTGTGCAGTGTACTCTGAGAATAGGAGCCTCATTAATGTGTTTGATCGACTCAAATCGGATCAAAGTCTGGTTTTCGTAAAATTGTGCATTCAAAGCCCTGGATTATAAAATACAGTAAATATTGATACAAACTGTCATAATTTGGCAAAGAAAGTATTTAGTGTGATATATCATGGATATATCTACAGGTTCAGAGAGGCCATTCGGTATTATTTGTCACTTTTATCATAATGAAGTGCCTGTTTTTAAATAGAGAAGTTTAAAAATCTAATCTCTACTCCAATAATTCTGCAAATCATCTATCGCCAGCTATTTAGATAAAATGTATTCTCTAGCCATGATTTAAAGTTTACAAAGCATTTAAATATAATGAAATCATTTTGAAGCATGGTCTCTTCAAAACTCTAAACAATTTAAGGAAAGGCAACATGGTCACAGGATTAAACAACGTGTTAATGTGCAAAGATTACAATCATCATCGAGGTCTCCTCTGTACCCAGTGTTCAACGTACACTATTAGAACTAGCTCTTTACCAGGTCATAAAGGTCCTCATACTCATAACATTAAAGTGGTCCATCAGAACATGAGCCATGCTGCAGGAAGCGGGTTCAAGTGTGATGGGGCTGGGGGGGGGGGTTGGATCAGGACGAGGAGCAGAGGTTCTGGTGGGTCTTGTAGAGTCAGGTCTGCTTCTGTGAGGTTGAATTGCAGGTTCTCGTGGTTCTTCCTGTCGAGGGTGACAGTAGAGTCAACTTAAATTCTTAAATTGTCATAGACAACACCGTTAGTTTTAAAGGTTCCATATTATACTATTTCATTAACAAGTTGACAACATTCTCTGAGCTTCCCTAGACTGTGTGTGGTAATGCTCCAGCTGAAATACACCTCACTCAGATAACTCTCCTTTTACTTCACTCCTCATCCGAACACGCAGTTTTAGTGTCTATGCAAATAAGCTACTGCTGAGCCACGCCCCTCTGTTGAACAGCAGCAAGCCGAGGGAAGAGGAGGGGTTCTTCTTTTATGAGGTCACAACTGGATAAAAATCTAATTCCCTTGTTTAAACCCTGGCCAATACAAATGATAAAACAGGATGTTTTTAAATCAGTTTTTTGTTTTTTTGTTTCTATGTGCAGGTGTCTTTTAAAAGGTGTGTGAAAATACCTGATGTGGACCTAAAGGGAGCCGTAGGTATTCCAAGGTATCCGGCTTGGCGCTGGTAGTCTGTGAGCTGTTCTATTCGGGTCATTCCTGGTGTCGGCTTCACAGCCTCCAAACGCTTTAGAAAGGCCTGTGACAAAAGGACATGTATGGATTTACAGCGTCTTATATTAATGTTCTAGATACACATCATATGTTCCAGACTGTAAAAGGGCACAGGCGAGTAAATGGTCTTTTGTAACAGCGCTATTAAATATCCAAATATAACAGCAGGTTTATATTAACTTGGAGCAAATCATTGTTTTATAAGAGGAATAAAACGTTGTAATAAAGTCTTGATGCCTCCGACTGAGAGTTCACCAAGTGCTAGAACGGAGTGAAAGGTTCCTTGTGACCCATTGAAGGTATAAATAACCAGGGATCAGAATGTCAGCAGCACTCGTGCCCCCGAGAGCGTTTGGAAACCCTACAGTAAGCAGAAGCCAGTGAGAAGCGCGTCACTGGAAATAGAGCAAAGACTGAAGGCCAGCATTTAGGACACACACCAGATCTGTAAAGATTCGGAGAACCGCTAGGGATTAGTTAAATATACAAGGAAGACAGAACGTTCAAGCTCAAAAGAGAAAGAATGAAAAATAATGAATCAGAGAAATAGAAAATGACAGTGAGAGTATGTGTGTGAGAGTGAAGGAAAGAAAAAAAAGCCACTAGCTGGATTGTGTTACTCCTCTGTGCTAAGAATAGAGGGATAGGGAAAGAGCAAGTGGGAGGAAAAAGAGAGAGAGGGAGTAGGAACGATTTGTCCCAACCTGTAACGCTCATGACATTCGTTTAGTTGGACATTCCAACACTGATCACATATTAGAACAGATAAACATCCCTGATGTACTCTATTGTTCTATCCACCCTACGGAAGATCAGTTATATCAAGAACAGGTTACAATGTTAACTTTCATTCCTTTTACTTTCTATTTCTGATCATTTAACTTTCTTTGAGACTGAGACTCCTCCACCTGGCGCTGCCCATCTGACAGCACTGCAACACTCCGTTTGTAGCTTCCACAGTCTTCACACACACACACGTAACACTTTCACTCAGCAGCTGGTACAAACAGGATATTGTGTAACCCTATTATAAGCTGTCCTTTTTTTGTCTCAAGCAGAAGAGCGCGATCTAATAACAGTCGCACATGAGCGCGTGAAAGGTGATGAAAACTGAGTTAGGAAGACCCCTATTGGTCAAATATTTTTTTTAAATGGTTTTCTGAACTGGTGTGAAAACACAGAGTGGCCAACATACAAAATTAAAATGAACACTGAGAATCGTTTTAGAAAGAGTTTTAGTTTCCGACACTGACCAGGTTCGCTTGATGGATCCGCCGTTGTTCGCGCTGCCTGTTGAGGGCACTGTGATAAGGTCGGAAAGGTGGCGTGTATGAGCGGTAGGTGGAGCAAGACAAAGGCCGAGTGGAGGAGTGGGAGAGCTCACGCACGAGACGCTGGTTCTCGCGCTCGATGCGTCGCACCTCATCGGTGGAGAATGAGTAGTTCTTATGCCGCTGGGTTGCACTGCTCTTCCTGCTGCTGCTGACAGATGTGCTTCCAGGAGTGGAGACATGAAGAACCCTGTCCATCTTTCTGTGGCCACTCGGCACAGCTGGAGAAGAGGAAGAAACGTGAGGAACACAAGAACAGAACATGGCTTATTCATTGGGAGATGTTCAGAAATCTATGATCACCTACATAACTGCCCCTAGCTAGGTATTCATTATACAGTGCCAGTCAACAGTCTGGACACACCTTCCTATTCAATAATTCTTCTATGTTTTATATTAATACTAAAGATGTTGAAATTAAGATGAAGCAAATTATTAAATTAATCCTTTAAATAAATAAAAAAACAACTGTGAAATAACCCAGAACATGTTTTATATTTTCAATTCTTCGAAGTAGCCACCTTTTGCTTCAATGACAGCTTTGTAAACTCTTGGCATTCTCCCAGTCAGCCTAAGAGTGGGTTTCCAACAATCTTGAAGGAGTTTCCAGAGGTGTTGAGTACTTGGCTGCTTTTTCTTCACTCTTCAGTCCAACTTATCCCAAACCATCTCAAATAGCTCTTACATAACTCTAAAGGTGTGCTTGGGGTCATTGTCCTGCTGGAAAACAAATGGTGGTCCTACTGAGTGCTAACTAGATGGGATAGCGTGTCGCTGCAGAATGCTGTGGTAGCCAGGCTGGTCAAGTGTGCTCTTAATTTTGATAAAGTCACTAACAGTGTCCTCAGCAAAGCACCATCACACCTTCTTCTCCATGCTTCACAGCGGGGACCGCACATTCAGGAACCGTCTGTTCACCCTCTCTAACAAGGATACACCCACTCACAAAAGTGAGTACACCCCACTAAATTCAGCAAACATTTTGGTATATTTTCTCAAAGGACAATACTATAGAAATGAACCTTTGATATAAAATGATCTAAAATTATATATTTTAGAGTCGTCAATTTGCACCTTGTATAACAGGATGGATTTACTGTCCTCTGAAAATAACTTAACATACAGCCATTATTGTCAAAATAGCTGGCAACAAGAGAGTACACCCTAAATGACAACAGCTGTACATCTTAAACATTGCGAAGTCATATATCCTATTCATCATGTTCATGTGTTTGTCAGTAGGCGAGTACGTCTCCAGACCTGAACCCTATTGAGTACCTGTGGGACGTCCTCAAGCAGAAGGTGGCGGAGCGCCGTGTGTCTAACATCCAGCAGCTCCATGATATCATTATGGAGGAGTGGAAAAGGATCCCAGCAACAACATGTGCAGCTCTGGGGAAGTCCAGGCCCAGGAGGATTAAGGCTGTGATATATAACAACGGTGCTCACACAGAATACTGACACTTTGTCACAGTTTTGACACGTTCACTTAGGGTGTACTCATTTTTGTTGCCAGTTATTTAGACAATAAAGTCTGCATGTTGAGTTATTGTTAGAGGACAGTAAATCTGTACTGCTATTGACTACTCTAAAGTACATCCAATTTTCATTTCTATAGTATTGTCCCTTGAGAACATATAATAAAGTGGTTGCTGAAATGTGAGGGATGTACTTACTTTTGTGAGATACTATATGGAGGTTAGAACCAAAAATCTCATATTTGAACTCATCAGACTCATCCAAAAGGACTGTTTTCCACTGATCTAATGTCCATTACTTGTGTTTCTTGGCCCAAGCAAGTCTCTTCTGCTTGTTGTTCTTCTATGCCGCAGTTCGACAATAAAGGCCTCACGCAGTCTCCTTCGCATAGTGGATGTTGAAATATGTCGAGACGCTTTCATGTGGGCTCTAGGGCTGCACAATTCTTGCCATAATGTGAATGATTTTTCTTCATGGTATTTGAGATCACGATTCTCTCTCATATATTTTTTTTAACCAAAAACATTTATGGCCGTCAAGTAAAGAAAATCATGCTCTGTCTACACAGGACTTTCACCTCTCTTGTATAAATAAGTCATTTTTCCCTATTTGACAACCCTTAAGGTGAATAAGCTATTGAACATTTTAGTTTTTGGCATGTCTGCAAAAAATAATAACAATATAAGCAAATGCATGAACGCAAAAACAGTAGAAAGTATAACGGTTTGACAAATGCACATTTTGGGGACACACAGAGTGTCCGAAGAAGCCAATTAGAAACAGGTTGTCAGCATGTGACACAATCTCAGCTACTCTAATCTGAGGTGCTGTAAATCAGTTAATCATTCTAATAAACTTAATCCTTTGCAGCTGAGGTTGCTCTTGGTTTTCCTTTGGTGCATGACGGTCCTCATAAGATCCAGTTTCTTGACAGTGATGGTTTTGGAAACTGCACTTGGAGATACATTTAAAGTTCTTCAGATTTTTTCAGATGGACTGACCTTCATTTCTTAAATTAATAATAGCACTAACATTGACTATTTACTTTGGACTCTATACCCACCCTTCCTCTGCACATGACAACTTATGGTCTAACGCACATTAAGAAGGCAAGAAATGTCACAGATTAACTCTTGACAAGACACACCTGTGAACTGAAAACCATTCCAGGTGATGACCTTGTGATTCTGGTGAGAGAATGCTTGGCACACCCATAAAAATAGTTTTCAACACCTATATCATAGCTAAATGTATCTATTTTGGACAATCTATAATATAAAACATATTCTGGGTTGTTTAACACTTTTTTGTTTTTGCTGTGATACCTACCAGATCTTTTCTCTTCATCTGTTTTCGCATCCAGCTGTTGTGGAGTTCCCAAAGTGCCTTTAGGTAGGGTGGTTTTAGTGGATTTAGTAGATTTAATGGATTTAGTGGATTTGGAGGATTTACTGGTAGTGGGTGGGGCCTTACGAAAAGGCTGCTTGGGAGTGGATAGAGGGGTAACGACTGTGACTGTATCGCAAGAATCGGCCGGCTCTGAGGTTTTGGGTCGTTGCTTCTGACTGACTGATCGCTGTCGTGGCTGTAGCCATAGGGACGAGGATGATTTCCTGTCGGAGAGCAAGGCTAAGTGGGTGGGGCTGTGATACCTACCAGATCTTTTCTTTCTGGCGGTATTTGGATCAAACTGCCTTGCATTGGTGGTTCCCGAAGTGTCTTTAGATACGGTGAACTTAGTGGATTTAGTGACTTTAGTGGTAGTGGACGGGGCCTTATGGAACGACTGCTTGGATTTAGTGGTAGTAGGCGGGGCCTTACGGACTAACTGCTTGGATTTAGTGGATTTAGTGGTAGTGGGCGGTGTCTTACGGACTGACTGCTTGGATTTAGTGGATTTAGTGGTAGTGGGCGGGGTCTTACACAACGATTGCTTGGGAGTGGATAAAGCAGTAACGTCTGTAACTGTATCAGAATCGGTTGGTTCTAAGGTTCTGGATCGTTGCTCCTGACTGACTGATCTCTCTCGTGGCTGTTGCCATGGGGACAAGGATGACTGCCTGTCGGTGAGCATGGCTAAATGGGTGGGGCTGTGATACCTACCGGATCTTTTCCTTCCGGCCGCATTTGGATCAAGCTGCCGTGCATTGGTGGTTCCCGGAATGTCTTTAGGTAGGGGGGATTCAGAGGAGGTGGGCAGAGCTAGGTCGAACGGCAAAGGTGGATTAATGTCTGGAGAGGATAAAGGGGTAACATCTGTCACGGTATCATCAGAATTAGCCATTTCTGAGATTCTGGGCCGTTGCTTCCGATTGAATGATCTCGGTCGTGGTTGTCGCCGTGGTGACAAGGTTGACTCTGTGTTGGAGAGCTTGGCCGAGGAGGTGGTGCTTCTTTCTCTACTACTGGATGACGATGAGCTCCGGGTGCGGAATTTGCCAGTAGATTTTGTGGCTGGTTCCCTGCGATGCTGGATCTTCTCCTTGTTTTTGAAAACATCATCTTCCTCAGCTGCCGAGGAGGAGGGAGAGGAGCAGATGCTGGATGAGACATCGGCTTGGCTGCCGCGGATTAAGGACATTTCTGAGTGAGTGAGTGGCGAGGATTTCCTAGATAAGGTATCAGAATCCTCTTTTTCACAAGTCGCCTCGTCTTTTTGAACGCTGTCCTCCTTACATTCAGAATCATCCATAAACCCTCGCTGAACCTCAAGCCCAGACATCTCTTTCTCTAATGATTTTATGCCACATTCAGGATTTCCAGTCTCTTCACTCCCTTCCTTTAAGCTTTCAGGCTCCTCGACCTCTTTTGTGATTTCGGAGCTTTCTGGTTGGTCAGGATGCTCCTTGTTAGTACTTTCAGTCTCCTTGACTCCTCTCGTGATTTCAGAGCTTTCCAGTTGGTCCGGGTGTTCCTCCTTAGTGCCGTCTCTGTCCTCTGTCTCCTCTTGAACAGGTTCTTCTGGCTTGCTGTCGCTTGCATCGCAGTCACTGTCGAAGAACGAATGATCCACTTCCCCTTCCAGTTGTTTTGGGCTGGACATTGTGAACTTCTTATTTATCGCCGTCTAAAAGGATAAAAAAAAAAAAAACATTTGTGAGAAAGATCAGAGTACAAAAATGAGTAGACTGGTTGAATCTAACAGGACGGATTGTGGTAATGCAAATAACCACTTTTTACAAATGTGAGTAGAAAAACATATACATCACAATTGCACAATACATCAAACTCTGAGGAAGAGCAGCTACAACAGCAGAGATCAGGAGATCAAGCTGCCTAACATGGCGTAAGAACTTCTAGCTAGGAGTCTAAGTTTAAGAGTGATTTAGGGCCAAACTCCAGGCAGCTCTAAGCAAGGAAAAGCCAAAAACTATTATTTCAGTGAGGAAGAGGAAATGACCCCATTGCTAAAGATGACACATTCTTCAGAAGACTGGTCGACCAGCGGGACCTGTGACCATACCATTGGTTCGGCAGGTTTGGATGATCTTCACTGAAAATATTGCAGGTTAATATGATGGGCGGGTTATTAATATACATATAGAATTAATCTCTTTCCACTTTCTTTTCACTCTTGCTGGTATTGTGCATATTAAAGAGAGTCAGGTTCGGGGATGAAAAATTCATGATCCAAGCATCACTAAAAAGAAGATCTGGGAATCACCAGTTACCTGCTGATATAATATTATCACGGTACCTCTGTGCTGATTGGATAAATATCACGATTTTCTTAATATCCCAATTCGATATCACTTTTTCCACGATTTTGTTAGCATTTTCAACCTTTAAAAAAATTAATGAGTAATTAAATGCAGCCCGTTCCTTATAGCATTAGTTTCCTCACACTACAAACTAACTTCAAGTACAAGAGTTTAACTTCAAATTCAATTAAACACTAAAGCTACATTTTTACTGAGCAGCATGTAGCTCTGTTATCCACTATAATTATTATTTCTGAACAAACTTAGCAAATAATTCACTCCTACCACACGGCATGAAAATGTGGCAATAGTTCACAGTGTGCCACCTGTAGGATTTACCGCCTCAAACGCCTTCAAAGTCTCAGAACTAAACTTGACAATGAGCGTGTGGGTTGAGTGGCTTCAAGCATTGGGACTGGTGTAAGTATGTTTAATGAGAGGGTTTAAGACTAATTCGCTCACAGTTTGGCGAAAACGTCAGATCGGGGGATTTTATTGCGTAATTTTTGATAATGTAACGCCATAGAATTGCGTCCCTGCTGCACCACTCAGACCCTTATGCGCTAGTACAGAATCGTTTATATCTGAGGCTGATCAGCTGATGAACAGTCACGGCCAATCAAGCTAAAAGCCAGACAATTCTGTTCACTGACCGATCAACCGATTCATCTCTATTATAAACGTAAAAAAGTTTTTAAAAAATTGGGGCATTAGTGGCTCAGTGGTAGGTTTCTCGCCTGTCATGCGGAAGACCTGGGTGTGATTCAGAGCCAATGCCCAAACCCCAGCCACTGGATGCAGCACCAGTCCGAATCCCAGATAAATGGGAGGGTTTCATCATCAGCATCCGGGTTAAAACCTGTGCCAAGTTGTTGTGCGGATTGGATGGTCTACTATGGCGACCCCTCAACCGGAGCAGCCGAAAGACCAACAATAACAACAAGTTTTTCAAATTTTTATTTTGAAGTCGGTGAGTCGATACGTGAATCACCACAAAAAAGAACTATGATTTATACCCAGTCTCTACTAAAAGCAATCTCAATTCTGCCTATTTTGCCCTTTTAACACAAAATCACCGCACTGGTAATTTTTGTACGTAATCTATTTGAAAGTAACTGAAGTAAAATGGCTCGGATCTTTACTGTGATTGCGGGCGTGTGCAGGGGGTTGGTTTGTACGAAGCAAACATACATATAAGCGGGAACTTTATCTTTGTCATTCTTTCTGCCATTTTCTCCTCTGCTAAGAAACCTTTAAAGCATTCAGATGTTTAATAAACAGCTTTCATCTTTACTAAGATCTACGCTTAAATTTTAAGGTGAATTCTTGGGAAACATTTGTCGATTCTATAAACACGCTGACCACTATAAGCTCCCCCCCCCCCATACAGATTAATCGTTGTGGTCTCTTTTGCATATTGGATGTTGATTGGCTCTTATATTTAAAAAATATTTTTCAATGCACACATTTAACCATTATTATAAAAACGTTTTGGCTAAGAAAAAAACAAAAACAAAAAAAAAACAAGGATAGATGTTATACGTTAAATCTACAGTAGTATATAAAACACAAATTCTGTTTGATTGGTGTTTGAATAGATAATTCAGTCGCAGGTGTGTCCACCAGGTGGCGCGATACCACCGAAGAAAACTTCACAAAACAAGTACTCAACGTTGGAGATGGAAAATTCTCCTCTGACACTGTATTAGGGTTAATTTTATTTGCATCTGCATGTTGTCATTGGCACAGGATTTTTTTTTTTTTTTAAACACAAATTTCAACAAGACCAGTAGTGGTTGTGTGAACATGCAATTCTCTCTCCGAACAATGAAAATGTCAACAAAATCAACAACAACATTTTATAAGAGCTGCCTGGACTTTGCACTACATGCAAATCGGTTAATGCTGTTGTGTACTAAAAAGAAGCCACTGACTATCCAATGGAATTTTTTAATTCTTTGGCACCTCTCGAAATTCCACCACGTCATCACTTATCATCACTCGGGAATTTGGAAACCCCTCGAAACAACTGACTTTAAATGCTTCAATTTCCAGATGGCCTCGCCTTTGCCATGACTAAAGCTTAGGTGAAATCCTTTAGTTGTGAGCATTAACTTAGAAACCCCATGCTACACCCATAGTCAACTGGACGTCGCAAATTCAAGAATGGGCACACCAAAATATCTTTATATACAGGCACCAAAAAGTCAAACTAAAAATATTATTTATCCCAAGGTGAAGAAGTAGTTACGCTCATACAGTCAGTCCCTTGCAAAATTATTTATACCCCTTGAACCTGTCCACATTTGTAATGTTACAACCACAAATGTAAATGTATTTTTTGGGATTTTATGTGACAGACTGACACAACGTGTAATTTTTAAGTCTTGCCACAGATTCTCAATTGGATTTAGGTCTGGACTTTGACTCGGCTGTTCTAACACATGAACATGCTTTGATCCCAAACCATTCCATTGTAGCTCTGGCTGTATGTTTAGAGTCATTATCCTGCTGGAAGGTGAAGCTCAGCCCCAATCTCTATCCTTTTGCAGACTCTAAAGTTTTCTTCCAAGATTGCCCTGTATTTGGTTCCATCCATCTTTCCACCAACTCTGACCAGGTTCCCTACAACATGATGCTGCCACCACCATGCATAGGGTTAGTTTTCTGTCACACATAGTGGTTTGCATTTAGGCCAAAAAGTTGATCTCATTCAAAATTCAAATTTATTTGTCACATACACAGTCATACATAGTACGATATGCAGTGAAAAGTCTTCTGACCAGAGCATGTTTGCTGTGTCTCTCACACACACTCACGCAGGACTTTCTTCTTGCCACTCTACTAATACACGACTAAGTGTTGTCCTATGGGCAGATCCGCCCACCTGAGCTGTGGATCTCTGCAGCTCCTCCAGCGTTATCATGGGCCTCTTGGCTGCTTGTCTGATTAATGCTCTCCTGTCAGTTCAGGTGGGCGTCCATGTCTTGGTAGGTTTGTAGTTGTGCCGTACTCTTCCCGTTTTTGGATGATGGATTGAACTGTGAGATGTTTAAAGCTTGGGGTATTTTTTATAACCTAACCCTGCTTTAAACTTCTCCACCACTTCAGCCCTGACCTGTCCATTTTTTTTTACGTGTTATGTTTGCACAAAATGTGGAAAGTTTCAAGTGGACTTTTGATGTTTTTTTAATGTTACAAAACGGTGTTTGTGGAATCCCACTTGTTTAACATTACCAGAATGTGCAGTACTTTTCATTAGTGTATACAGTATGAAAAGACTGGGGCAGGTCAGGATGTTCAGTTAAAGCTGAAGGGAAATAAACCCAGAGTCTAGGCGGCGTTAATTAGTTAATTAGCAGAGGTTTCCAACAACATAAACACAGCAAACACTCCAACATCCAGTGCAGCTTGTGTTCAACCTAATAATAATAATAATAATAATAAGGAAACTGCACTGAAGCTCCATGGCAACGCAGCACGCGCGAACCACGACAAAACTCACCTTTAACGCTGAAATGTGCACAAATTTCCCCACATCATCGGAGAGGAATCAAAACAACAACA
>JAOVVB010000034.1:10461718-10472699 GCA_028570985.1 Heterobranchus longifilis | reverse complement strand
ATTTTGGTAGGTGTGGTTGGCTCTGAGAGAGGGACTGGAGTGTAAAGGGGAATTATGGGAGATTTGGTATGTCTTGAGGAAGGAACTGGAGAGGAGATGGAAACTGTGGAAGATGTGGTTTGCTCTAAGTGAGGAACTGGAGAAGACGGTGGAGAGGCAGGGATGGTGGGCAGGAGAGGTTGCCGTGATGGGTAAAATGGAGGATGGGAGGAAGGAATGGGAGGAGACAAAGAACGGGCAGGGGGAGAGGAAAAGGAGGGGGAGGAAGAAGGAGGAGAAGAAAGAGGAAGGTGTGTATAAGATGAGGAGCAGGGAGAATGATGAGAACTAACGAGGGAAGTAAGAAAAAAAGAAGGAGGGGAACAACAGGATGAGGAGACGTCCTCTTCAAATGTAGGAGAAGGTACAGGAGATGGGGAAAAGGGGAAAGGAGAGGAAGGAGGAGAAAGGTGGAGGGAGGAACTACATGTTGAGGAAATAGGGGATGATGCATGAGGAGGTGGAGGAGAAGGGGCCGGTGATGGAGAGTGATCAGGCTTTGAGAGAAGACATGCGACATAAGATGAGGGATCGGCCTAGCAAGGAGAAATACAATGAGATGTTTACTGGCCACCCCAACTCTAGATGATACAAAAATACAGGAAATCTATTGTAACGCTTGGAATAGCATACTATTCTGTAAAGACTGTAAAAACAACAACTGTATGTTCTACCTCTTGTGCAGGAACATCGAGGACAGAATTGCAAACAGAAGATCTGATTGGCTCATCGCCCTCTTCCTGTATGTACAACTTAGAAATCCCCTTCCCATAGCTGTCCGTCACTGGGCTGGCAGGCTCACTTAGTATGCTTAAGGGATGCTTGTCCTCAGGCAGAGTTTCTGATTGGTTGGTCAGCCTTGTGGACTCTTGGCATGGAATTTTTAGCGTTAACCTAGCCCCTGATGCTAGCACACAACATTTAGAAGGTTCATCAGCCAGATGTTCAGTCTCCTTAGATAATTGATTACCAAGGAACATCGTTAGAAGTTTGTCGTAGGGGTTTGGATCGTTCATGAGCACCGATAGGTCTCGGTCGTGATGCTGTTCTGCAATCACCGTTTTATGTCTGATGGCGTCTGCTTCTACAATGTACAGCTCTTGATTCTGATCCAAAATCAGAGAGTGTGTGGTTGGAAAATGGTCTCGGTTTAAAAATGGAGAGGCGGGGTTTGAGAGAGGAGGTGGGGCCATAAGAGGAGGAGGTGGAGATGAATTTGAGACTTGATTGAGCGGTGGAAGAGTGGGTGGGTGGGGACTGGGATAGCGGATGTTCCTGGGAAGGGGTGGTGGAGTGGGAGGAACTGGAGTGGTACTGGGAGAAAAAGTGAGAGAAAGCCATTCACTGGTGACCTCTTGAAGGTAGGGGTAAGGGGTGGAGCCAGAGGGCTTATAGAGGAGCACAAAAAGAAGAAGAATAAGAAAGTGAAAAATAAAGAAAAGTAATTATCCTTCTGCTGGAAAACAGCCTTACCTTCTGCGCTTTGTAGGCGTCTATACGGTGACCTGGACTTTTAGTAGGGGATCCCTTGATGACATCGACGTATGACACAGGAAAAATCCCCTGCTTATTGGAGCCAGGGATCCTCCCTTCATACCAGTTCTTATCCACCTTCCTTAGCAAAATCACTCTTTCTCCCTGCAACACACACAAACACAAACATATAGTACTTATGAATTAATCTACCAAGATTCTGCATAAATATAATGCATGTTAGTGTCCGATATCTCTTACCTTCCTGAGCGAAAGCTCCACATTGGTGTCGGCGTTAAAGTTGTACCGAGCCACGGCCTCTCCGATCTCCCGAAGCTGGGCTGGAGGAGGAGGACGCACCGGCTGCTTCTTCTCAGGAGAGACGACCTTCTGAAAGACACAGACATACAGTACCACCAAACTTAATACAGTAACAAAAAAATGAGTAAACTCTTTATTTTTGGAAATATGCAGTATTTTAATAAACACGCACACACACACACCTCGACATATGAAATAGGGAATATCCCAATGCGTCCTCTGTGCTCTCCCTCATACCAGTTGCTGTCAATCTGTCTGACGATGTTGATTGCATCGCCCTTCTTAAAAGACAGCTCTCTGTAAAACACATCAAGCGAAACATCAAACGAAAGTGAGATGACGTCATAATGTGCATCGGAAGTGCATCCATGTACCGTTTTGCTTTAAAAGCATACTCACTTGCCGGTCTGAGCTCTGAAGTCGTAAATAGCCCTGGCAGACTGTCTCTGATGGAGAAGAGAAGATAATATGAGATATGTCATCTGCTTAGAGGAACCCTAGGAGACAATCAGAGAGTGCGTCATAACGCACGCTCGATTTATTGTTGCTTTTACATTTAGGGTCTAATACGTTTGGTGTAAGATGTGGGGGAGGAAAAAGTGACGACTACTACAACAAGTGTGTTTGTTAGGGGCATAACCATAATTTCTGTAAAACAAGGAGACAGAAGACAAAGGGATAATGAGACCAGGAAGTATCGAGCACATAAGGAAAGTAGCCAACAGAGTGCAGTGATACAGCAGTAGTGACAAATGTATGCCTTTTGTGCTTTCGCAGCATCTTTAATTTAACCCTCATTAAAAAAAATCCATATTTTATAAATCTACAAAATTTAATCATAAAAAAACAGGTTAATCTAAAACATAAGATTTAAAGGAGTTACCTCTCGATCTGGAGTAGGCTTTCTGTTCTGAGATGTGAGGCGACCAGATTCAGAGCCCTGATCTGTAAAATGGAAAAAAGCACTGTGAGGTCATGCCATTAAAAAATAAATAAAATAAATAAAATTCAATTCTACAAACATGGTGGAGGTGCAAGATCAGAATGGGTGAATCACTGGTGAGGGAAAATAAAATTAACGATGGGATAAAACAACTGCAAAGCAGAATCAAATGTATTTATTTCACTTATGGTTTAAATAAAAATTGTAGATATTTATTTAATTATTTATTTTTTCCGTTGCTTTAGCACATTTCGCTGTATGCACAGAACTCTTAATAAAACGACTCGTACTTGGTACAATCGGATAAAATTTGTTACCTTCTTTATCTAAATAAGTCTTTAAAGCAACTGGAAAAAACATACTTTTTAAAACAATGGTCACTATAACACATTAAAAAAACAACAACATAGAATCAAATAAATTTTTTTGACTGACGAATGCAAGATGCATCACCTCACGTGAAAGAAGAAAAGCTGCAAAAACTGATGGACATAAATCATGCATTTAACAAACAGATCAAACATGAATCATGCTTTCTTGCCTCTTTTCCA
The DNA here is from genome assembly GCA_028570985.1 of Heterobranchus longifilis. Classification (NCBI taxonomy): domain Eukaryota; kingdom Metazoa; phylum Chordata; class Actinopteri; order Siluriformes; family Clariidae; genus Heterobranchus; species Heterobranchus longifilis. The sequence goes on along the minus strand of JAOVVB010000034.1, from coordinate 10,469,372 downwards.
CGAAATTCAAAATCTAAACATATTTTATACACCGTGACTGAAAAGCTGAACAGACACTAGAATTGGCTCTAGGTTTTTTTTTTTAACCTTTGAACCAGTAGAGAAGAGGCAGTGTTTCAAATTCACCAGCACAGCGAGTTTGTGGGGATGACAATGGGACGGTGCGACTGTGGCAACAGGGTTCTTAGCGAGTGAAGAAATGTTAGCGCAGCTGCACCTGAATAGTAATGTTCGTTAGAGCTAGCTTTAGTATGCTGGTTGTTGTTGTTGGAGGCATCTGCGTGATGCGGCTGCTGGTAGGAGGCACTGTGGTAAGGCTGGTAGTGGTGCGAGGAGGAAGGGGAGAAAGTCCCCCGCCGAACCCGCAGTGACGAGCTCCGTTCGGGAACTTCGGGGAGCAGCTCCTGCAGTAGCCGACGCAAAATGCTGTCATCAGGCAACCGAGCAGCTCCCAGTCCTTTCTCTGACCTTAAATGGTCATAAATGTCCTGTAGAGCAGCATCTAAAGCCTCATACATTGCTGTCTTTGATTTGTGATGGCTTGAGCGACTGTGGTGTCGCTGGGTTGGTGAAGAACCCCGCTTCTTGCGGAAAGGCACTGGGCTGACCAGAAAGGCCAGTTTGGAAAGGCCTGATTCGCTGGGTGATTGCGGAGCGAGTGGAGGCGTGATGGTGGTGCGGCTCTCTTGCTGTGCTCTCTCATGCTTAAGCATAGTGGTGAAGCGAGTGTAGGAAGCTGGGCAACGCCCCTTACAGGAGCTGATGAGGTGGCGGTGGTGGTAGCCTTGACTCTGGCCTAGACTCTGGTGGAGATGGTGGTGGTGGTGGCTGCTGTGGTGACTGCGTCCGTGGTGATGGTGGTGGTGAAGGTGGTGATGGTGTCCAGAAATGCAAAAGCTATCGGACGATGCTAGTGAGCAGTGGTCTAAGTCGCTCTCACTGCAAAGGGATGATCCTTCTATCTGAATGAAATCACTCAGTTCAGAGGCACAAGCGTCCTGCTCGCTGTCCGAACAGTCCTGTTGCTGTTGCTGGTTTTGCCTAACCACCGGAACAAGGCTGCGATCTTCTGGACCTGGTCGCGGTTGACCTTCTGGGGGGCTTCTTGCCCTTTCTGGAAGATCTTCTTCCTCCAAGAGCGACTCCACTGAGAAGCGGCGCTTGGGGCAACTGCTGGCTCGAGAAGACCCTGGCGTAGTGGTGCCTGATGGAGTGTTATCTTCGCCAAGGTCTGGCATTGACTTAGACTTTTGGATCAGCTGCTCGTACTCCGAGATCCGATTTGGCACCATGCTCTGTGGTACTTCCTGGCCTAATGCTGCCCATGAATGGAGGCTCTTCCGCTGCTGCTGCTGTTGTCGCTCAAGTTCCAGGATGCGGGCACGGACAGAACATATCACTTCTGAGGGCAAAAGCTGTTCCCTGTCAATGTGATGCATCGTCTTGTAAAGCTGCAGGAATCCTGGGGTATCATGGGCCATTTTGCGACGATGATGCCGCCGTGCTCTCGGGGACGAATTAAGACTCTTCGCTTGTGTCTGCTGTTGACGCGTTCCACCTTCACCAAGCAAAGATCCGACACTTTCTGAGCGATTGCCATTTATTCCGACATTACTGTCCGAGAGCAAGTCATCATAGCTGCGAGACTTGAGGCAAGGCGAGGATGTGCCTGCTTCCTCATCGTCCACGCTGCTCCAGGTTTCAGCACTGTCCTTCTGGCACACCTGCCAACCATTTTTGAAGCTGATTGATTGCTTGGAGCTGCGCAGGGTGGATGTGGAGAGGGAGAGGGTGTCAGAGGAAAGTTGTGAGGACACGTGGTCCATACCTGGGGAGCTCACTGACGGAGAGAGAGACTCACAAGTGCCTCCAGCTGCAGAGGCAGCAAATGCGGCATGCCAAAAGAGAGGAGACAGGAGCGGAAGTTAATAGGTTCAACAGTTAGAAAGAGAGAGTTAGTGCGGTTATAAGAACATTTGAGAAGAAGAGACAGCGAGATCATAAACACATATGCAAGAAAGTGTGCAAATGACAGAAAAAATGTTAATTGTTAAATGTTAGGCCGCTTGTTGATTGTGTGTGCGTGTACCTTTTGCTGGAGAGGAAGGCGAGGAACGTGCAGCAGGTTTCTTCAGACTGTTAGATTTGTAGGGCTCGAGTCTAGAGGCTGGAACAGCATTCTGCTCACTTCCTGCGCTCTGCTGAGTGACAAACGGCTCTGACTTTCGTCTCTTCCTGTAGTCACTGGTGGCACCAAAGATACCAGAACATCACTAAAATGCTTTGATGATTTTTGCTACCTTGTTCTGTATTAGATCTTTAACAAATTCAGACTCAGTGCACAGCAGCTGATGTTTATTTAGCCTATTTTTTGTTTGGAGTTCATCTTAATCTGACTCATTAGGGAAATAAATGCTTCATATGTTTTTTGTTTGTTTGTTTAATCTGCTTATCTAGCTTATCCAAACTGGACCTACCTGTCTGTTTACTTTTTACAAATTCAGGGCCCAACACCAATATTTATAACTATTATTAATTGCTTAGCATTACAGCCAATTAGTCTATCATTCCTTTTAAGGCTATGCTCATCTAAGGCCCCCTAGTGGCCAGGACCTCTATAAAATACCCAACGGGTTGCAGTTGGTAATTTGTCCCCAGGTTATGCAGATGGAAAACAGATGGATGTATAGATGGATGAATGGATGGATGGAACAAAATATTGGGCAGAAATTGATGGACAGATGGATGGATGGATTGCTAAAAGAAGTGATTGATGGATTGATGGATTGCTATAAGAAAAGATTGATGAATCAATGAATGGATGGATGGATGGAACAAAATATTAAGCAGAAAGATTATGGTTATATTGATGGAGGGATGGATAAATGGTTTGCTCAATGAATTGATGGATGGTTGGAAAGATTGCTGAATGTATTGATGGATGGATGGATGGATGGATGGATGGATGGATAAATAAATCAAACAAAATGTTAGGCAGAAAATCAGTGGATGATGCAGAGATGGCGTAAATGTTTGGATAAATGGCTGGATAGAAGAAAAAAATAACATGACAGGATGGATGAATGATGTGAAGAGAAGAGAAGGATAAAAGTGCAGACAGCTGAACAGTAGGTGGACCGTCTATGCTTGTCGAGTGCCACCTAGTGGCCAGGACCCTTGATACCAAATGTAGCCAGTAATCTGTCCCTGGGTTACACAGTTTAAATAGAGTGGTGGTGCCTTTTTTTGATGACGCACCAAATTTTTCAGAATGCCCCATTTCTGGAGTGTATCATCAAATACACGCACTACTGCTTCACTAGTGTGTGAATCAGAAAACTGCTTGATGTGTAAAGCACCTCTCTCTGAAAAACTTCATATCAGGAAAAATTATGTTTTATTACATGCAATTGTGCTTACTGGAAAAGCCATGCACAATTACATATCTGACCATTATAATTAGCAGAAAAAAACAAAGTAATTATTGGTCGGGAAATTTCCCCCTTTCCATTCATTAGCTCTTTTGAGACCTTCTTTTTTTCCTCCCATTTGCGCCTTCATGATTTTGTATTTTTTTGCATATTTGTCACACTTAAATGATTGAGATAATCAAACAAATTTTAATATTACACAAAGATAACTAGAATAAATACAAAATGTAGATTTTAAATGATGATTTCATCTATTAAGGAAAAAAAACTGGAAAAAGAAATTGCCCCTAAAACTAAAAACTTGTTGTGCCACCCTTGGGACAACAACCACAATCAAGCGTTTGCGATAACTAGAAATAAGTCTATCACACTGCTGTGTTGGTATTTTGGCCCACTCTTCTTTACAGAATTGTTTTAATTTAGCCACATTGGAGGGTTTTCGAGCATGAGCAGACAGTTTAAGGATCTCAATCAGATATAGTCCGGACTTTGACTAGGCCACTCCAAAACCTTCATTTTGTTTTATTTGAGCCACTCAGAGGTGGACTAGCTGCAGCATGAGGTCAGGAACTGACGACCGGACATTCTCCTTCAGGATCTTCTGTTAGAGCGCAGAATTTATGGTTCCATCAATCATGGCAAGTCATCCAGGTCCCGGAGCTGCAAAGCCCCAGACAATCATGCTACCACCACCATGTCTGACTGTTGGTGTGATGGTCTTTTAATAAAATGCTGTGTTGCTAACGGGACACGCACCTTCCAAAAAGTTTAACTTTTGTCTTATCAGTTCACAAAATATTTGCCCAAAAGTCTTGGTGATAGTCCAGATATTTTTTGGACAAGCTGAGATGAGCCATTGTGTTCTTTTTGGTCAGCAGTGACTTTCACCTTGAAACTCTCCCATGGATGCCATTTTTGTCCCCAGTCTATTTGTTATTGTTGAATCATAAACACAGTGAGCAAGTGAGGCCTGCAGGTCTGTAGATGTTCTTCTGGGTTCTTTTATGAGCTCCTGGACGAGTCATCATTGTGCTCTTGGGAAGGATCACCACTGCTCCATTTGTGAATTACTTTTTCACACAGGGCAGGTAGGTTTGGGCAGCTATTGTCCCTTAATAACATTATAACAACAATTACATTATCATTTAAAAACTGCATTTTGTATTTATTCGGGTTATCTCTGTGTAATATTAAAATTAGTTTGTTTCATGACTACAAAGATAGTTCCACTTCACTGAACCTGCTTTGACACGAGGATGAGGAGGGGCAATTTGTGTCTGTGAGCTGGCTCTGCATTAAAGTGGTATCGGGTGCAGTAGTATTGGAGAAATTTTACGAGTACGGTTATAAGCACGGTATTGGACCGATACCCATTACTGGTACATCCCTACTTTAATCCTAACAGGTATACATAGCACAATAATGCTCAACAAAAACACCACACATACAAATCTGGTCCTTTTCAGTGTTCTGGTTGCACATGAAGCATAAAAGCAATCTTATAGTCTTTCAGTACGGCGTTATGATCTTATAGAATCCCTAAAAGCCCCGGTGTAATTTTTACACACCGCTCCAGAAGCGTACAACAGCACCGCAGAAAGCGTTACCTCTGCAATGAAGTAAAGCTGCAAATAAAGTTCTTAATGAGCTGAGATGAAAAGAGAACAGCAGGATGTCATGGACACGGCACTCAGCCATGTCACTCAGCCATACACACACATAGGCACACTCGTGTTATAAATTTGTCATGCACTTACAAATTAATGCACAAACGCCCACATACTCACATACAGTATCACAAAAACAACAATCATATTGTGCAGAGAACTTGACGGTTAGTATTTTGATGGATACACACAGGACAATAAGACTCACCTGGAGGTGCTCTCAGGCCGCTCGGAGGATGAAAGACAGAGAGATGTCTAAAAAAAAAGAAGACAGGAGTGAGATGCGCACAAACAAAAGAAGCCCTGACGTTGCTTTCCAGCCCTCGTGCGACGCTTAAAACCTTCCCCCCTCTCCGTACGGGCAGCTGTATCTCACAATAGTTCCACCCACCCCCCTTTTCCCTGCTTACAATGCTGTAATGATGACCTTTGACCCGCTTTAAGAAAGACAGAGAGAATGTCTTAAGGTGTCCACGGTAACCTCTCACAATTCATGAAGAAATGACGTGCTGCATAGGCATGATTATTGAAGAAAAAAAAATAATAAACACGTGGCGGCTGAGCATGATGACCCGATCCACGGTGTCCTTCAAGATTCGCTCCTCCTCCCTGATTTTCACCAATGAGCATCGCATTGATCCGGGGTGCTCCAGACTACCCACAATGCACTGTGATCGGTCTGAATCAAAGAGCTGGTGAGATACGCAGCGCTTGTCAAGGATTCTGCTGGCTAATCGTTTTGCAGAATACATCAATATTTTAATACTTATTAGCTTAGACTCATTTCCCTGAAAGAATTTATATTAAAAAAAAAAGAAAATGTAACATTTCTAAAAAGATCCAGGACGTTCAGAAAGGGAAGCCAGTGTGCAAGACTGTACATCGCATTCAGTTCATTAAAAATAACACTGCTAAAAGATTGTTCTTTAAAAAAAAAACCTCGAGGCTAAAGAAGACAAGTGTTAGCGACAAAAAGAGAAGAGATGAGGATGGAAGGATGGATAGATAGAAGGGAGGAAGGGTGGAGGTTTAAGACAAGAAAGCAAAAGAAGTGCAGCCATGATCTGACTAATTTATAGAAGAATATGATGAAATAGGAAGAGAACAGAATGGAACAAAGTAAGATAGAGAAAGAAAGCAAAGAGATAGATAGATAGATTAATGGATGGATGGATGGATTGATAGATAGATGGATGGAAAATTTATCAAAGATACCCTAACCCGATGGATTGATAAGAAAAAGGAGGCTGATAGAAGGCTGGTGAGTAGATAAAAAAGAGAGAGAGAAAAAAGAGAGAATAAAAGGATAAATTGATGGATGGATGGATGGATTAGTGGAGATATTGCTGAAAAGATTGATGGAAAGATTGCTGGATGGATGGATGGATGGATGGAACTAAATTTTGGGCAGAATATCAATGGATGATTGATCAAAGATGGATCAAAGATATGTATGTATAAATCTATGGGTGGATGGATGGATAAGAAAAGGATAGAAGGTTGGTGAGTAGATAAACAGAGAAGCGAAGAAAATGATGAAAGGTGGAGAGAGAGACGAACTGCTGGCACAATTAAAGTATAAATCGACAACTTGAAAAGAACGGAAGGTTAATAAAGTGATAAGCAGAAAAAAAGAAGGATGGGGGAAAGACTGGATTCTAGATTGCAAAAAAGATGGGATGTGATGGGAAATAAAACATATGTAGTTAATGAGAGGATGCATAGATGGATAGATGGGTGGATGGGTGGAAGGAGGGAGGGAGTGGGTGTTATTACCTGGGCGCGGGAGTGAGTGGAGCCGTCAGGCGTGTAATCCAGCCTCTTTTTAGGAGGCTAGACGGCCGAGCGGAGCGGAGGAGAAGAGAAGAGGAAGAAGAGTGAAGATGAGGTGGAGAAGCAGGTGCACCATGGGGAAAAGGGCACATGTGGAGAAAGCAACAGAATTAGAGCATAGCAGCAAAACACCTAAACACACACACACACACACACACACACACACACACACACAGAGTGTAAGTCTAGGGGATGCTAATATCAAAGTGTCAGTCCCGTGCCATCACACACTTCAGAACAGCAGAGCGCGTCAGCATCTACACTGTGTGTGTTCTGGTTGGTACCATACACACAAGGATTAAAGTCTGGATTATCTGCGTCAGTCATCAGCAACTTCCTGCTTGTTTACTTGGTTAGTCACAAACAAGTAAACAAGTGAAAAGCAAACAAACAAACAAACAAACAAACAAAGCTCAAGCTGTAGCGTGGTCTTAAAGCAGCAACACTGCCAAAGATTCATTATGGAGTGGAATACCGGGACAAAAAAGTCTCCGCCCACTACCGAGACACAAAAATCAAAGATCTGGCAAAAAAGTTTCCGTCTACTACAAAGAAGAAAAAATGTCCGCCCACTGCTGAGGTAGAGAAATCTCCACCCATTACCTAGAAGAAAAACATCATCCACAGCTGAGGGAAAAAAAATCTTCACCCACTACTGAGACAAAAAATCTCCACCCACTACTGAGACAAAAAATCTCCACCCACTACTGAGACAAAAAATCT
>JAOVVB010000034.1:10427943-10443318 GCA_028570985.1 Heterobranchus longifilis | reverse complement strand
GTAAAGCACTTTGAATTGCCTTGTGTATGAATGGTGCTATACAAATAAATTTGCCTTGCCTTGCCTTGCCTTGCCTTACTGGGACTCAAAAAGTTGAATTTATGCATCCCTAAAAAAGTTTTGACGTCATGCAATTGATAAAGGACATTCACATCTTGGCATGACAACACAATGCAGTTGGTGTAGCTACAGATGACTTTTCAAAGTTGTTGCAGGCCATGCTATCAATATCTGCTCAGTTTTTCTCCAGAATCATCTGAGGGTTTTTATTATCACTGTGATCTGCCTGCAGGTCCGGAGCCATATGTTGAACCACACCAGCGTATCTGATTTTAGCTGCCTGTGGTCATTTGTAAAGTACTCTTTAAAAGTGCTGAGTGCAGAGCTGATTGGAATTGACCAAGTACCACACTTACAGTTCAGTCTTTATCTCTATGCATCCCTCTCTTTCTCTTTTTCTCTCTTTCTCTTTCTCTTCTGCCCTAACCTGTCTCAACCTCCTCCCCTCTGTCTGTCTCATTTCCTCCTCCCTTTTTTCCTTCCTCTGTTGCTCTTTTTCTCTCTCACCTCTGTCCCTTTTTTTTAATGTGTCTGTCCTTCTCTGTCTCCTTCTCTTCCCTCTCCTTCCTTCTCTTTGTCTAATATCCCTCTCTCTGTCTCCTCTCTCTCTCCAGGTGCGGACGATAATGGTTGTCTTCCTGCGTCTGGTTGTCCTGACGCCTGCACGTGCACAGACGGCGTGGTGCGATGCAGCAACAGAGGGCTGCACTCGCTGCCCAAGGGCATTCCCAAGGACACCACGGAGCTGTGAGTCACTCGTGCACACACACACACACACACACACACACACACACACACACACACACACACACACACAGACAAACACACTGATGTACACTTTTGTATACAGACACACAAAAGCCAATTAACATACCAACAGACATGTACAGTGCATGCACACAAACAGAAATGGGCATTTTTTGTCAATGCTTACTCTCCAATAACATGCAAAGTCACAACCACACACATACACACACAGAGTCACACATTGCTGCAGTGCAATATTGATGCAGCAGTTTGCCCTCTGCTGCCTCAGTCACTAAAACCATTTAGTGAATACACACACAAACACACACACTCTCTCTTTCTCTCTTTCTTGAGAGACTTGATGGCTTTATAAGGAAGTGAGTTCTGCAGGTACTTGTGTGTTTATGTATTTGTTTGGATGTTGATGTCATAAATCTATGAATCACCGCAGATATTTTATATGTAGAGCATGTTTACATGCTTTGATGTTCATAAAAACATTTTATTGTTCTCATATTTGTCTGTCTGAATATGCCTGTATTCACCCTTTGTCTCTTTAAGACCCCCCCTCCCAAAAAGCTCAGTCTGCAGTCAGTGTTTCCAGGTCTTCATCATCTTCGCTCTCGGCGTCTCTGCGCCGTCATTGCAGCCAGGGAATGACTGTGGAGTGAGCGTTTTGTTACTTTCACAGTATTTATATAGCACCTAGACTGGCTTTATAATAAAAAAGACATGGAAATCTCACTTTTACACTCTTGGAGCTTTAATCTGTCTAATACATTCAGAGAGAGACAGAAAGACTACCAGAACAATTACTGAAAGCTGAGAGGAGACACCAGAAAGTGTCCTTGGATTCTTTTTTGTAAATACATTTTTAAAAAATACTTTAAAATAATTTATCAATGGCATGATGCCAAAGATACCTGTAAAGAAGCCAATGCCATTTTTTTTTATTTCAAAGCTGTGAAGGTTGTTTAAAAAACCAACAAGAAAAAACAAACTTTTATCTAGTACAATAATGTGATGTCATTTTTTCAGATAGATTGAATGACAAGAGACACTAACTAAAGACAAACAAAACATGCTTGTCTTTGTAATTATCTCAAACAGTTGTAATTATTTATTGGATTATGATGATTTCCCTGTATAGTACAGCTGCTACATCTTGAAACGTGTTTTGTCTTGTTAATTTAAAGCCATTAGGAGTAAAGAAAGAGACCAATATAGGAAATGTCTATCATGACAGTGATAGTTAGAATTGATGTAGGATAAAAACAAGGCTATAACTATGTTAATCGAGATTAGGAAATTTAGAAAAAAAGTAGGAACACAATCTGTCGTAGGGAAGGTGAATAATTGCACACACACACACACACACACACACACACACACACACACACACGCACACACACACACACACACACACACACACAGAATCTCTCTCTTATTTACACGTATGCTGTGTTCCAACTTCATTAGAGGTCAAAGAACACTGTGCAGAGGTTCATTATGGTGCAAACTTACATAAGTGTTACATAAATGAATGTTTATATCTGCACTTTAAACAGATATACTTACACAAGACGATGCGTTTGAGATCCTTATGTAACCTGTTACTGTAACACACTTTTCACCTTGGTTACCACTTTTCCTGTGTTTACACATTTTTTTTTTTAGACAGTTCTGAATAACTCAGTGCACATGGACAAGGCTTATGCTTATAAGTTTTTGCACCCCTGGCTCGGAACCGGACTGCTGACAAGGTACAAACCTGAAGGCACTTAACCTGTTCCTGAGATAAGAAACAAACGGTTATATAGTTATAGATAAATATTATATAAGGTAATTATTAGGTGATAAATATCGTTGTTATCAGCTCATGCCTGTCTATATCCACCTCGCCTCACCTTTCGTATCTCTTTCTGTCAGTACAGGGAATAAATGGCGGAGCAGAAGGAAGCTCCTCACGCCCACCTTCCACTTCTCCATCCTGGCTGACTTCCTGGAGGTGATGAACGAGCAAGCCGAGGTCCTGGTCGACAAACTGGACACGTGTGTTGGGAAAGGGCCTTTTAACTGCTTTAACCACATCACACTCTGCGCTCTCGACATCATCTGTGGTGTGTGTGTTGTCCTATGCTTTGTTATACACACACCATTATCCTTATAGCTGTATATTAGTTTCCCGTTGCCATATTGGTAACTACCATAACTATCAAAACAAGTAAATGACTTTAAGTACTAGCAACAAAATCTGCCTTAAGTGTGCTAAAGGGAAAAGACAAGCCAGCCAGGGATCATCTTCCGGTGATGTTCTTCCACTCTTGAAGTGCATGTGCCACTCAAAACTCCTCAGACAGCTGCACAAATGTCAAATGTCTCTCTGGCAGATTTGCTGTGTTTCGCGCAGAATTTTACGTTCGCTCTTTGTTCTAACTTGATGTCCATGATAAAATAGCAGACGCGGTAACGTATGTGGTCAACACTGGTTGCACAGCTTCTGAAGTACACCGGGCGATGTCTTTTGGAACACTGACTTATGAAGGTTGGTGCTCCCTGTGACTGACTGTGTGTGCAAACCATCTTTTGGTGTGTTACAAAACTAGTCTTGAAACTTTTTGATACCACGATACTAGCCTACGATTAAACCGTACATAGATTTGCATGAGTTTTATCCTCATTGAAGCAGAAAAAGAACGAGAAAGAGTTACATGGGACTACAATACGAACATTTGCAGTATAGCTCGTTAACACTGCAAACAGGCATAATCAGTATACTGTACAGTACAAGCCTAATGTTAGCTAACAGTTTCTTCACAGAACATGAACTTAAAGATTAGAGGGATGTTTGAGTCAGACTAGGACTTGTGATAAATGAATGAAGACGTAAAACAGGAGATTTTCAGGAGACCTCAACAAGAGACTTCAAGCACAGTACGGCGATGAGACTTAGCCACGCTAAAACATTTGAACAGTGGAAACGCTTTAAAGACGGCCGCACATCTGTGAATGACAATGAATAATAACTTGTTGCATCCGTCTGTGTGATCTGTACACACAATCATTCAACAGCACCACTTGCACAGTCTCGGCTGGAAGGTATTGCCCGACCTCGGTCCAAAACATTTCCACATGCTTGGGCCATTAAAGGAGTTCCTGGGAAGTGGAGATGGTGTCCATGCAAACTAGTGAAACGCAGGGATAAGAGCGTTAATGTACAGTAGCAGGGGATTATATAGAGGAATAATGGAAGCTTTTACTCTAAGAACTGTGCTCTGTTATCCTGCTATCAAAAGTCCCGGTTTCACTTGAACACCACTCGTAATTTTCTCTATAATCAGAACGCAATCCACTATAGCTAAGCAACCTAAGCAACACATAGCTAACATATTTACTGCAAATAGGATTCATTTTGAAGCTGTTTATGTTTGTTTGCTCCTGATTTCAGTGACACGGTTCTCTAAGCTAACGTTTAGCCCGAGACTAAAGTCCAAGTTATAAAAAGCTGTATTGATTGTAATGCGCCTCAGTGATTGTTACAGCACTTAGTATTATTATTATAAAAGAAAAAAAAAAGAAAAAAAAAAGCAACCCATGGTACAGAAGGTGTAATAAACAGTACGTTGTGTTATGGCTAGTGATTTGTCAGTCAGAAACTCTTAGAACTCGCCCAGTCAGTTAGTGTTGTTCTGTAAGTTTGGAGTGAGGATAATTGAACAATTACAATAATATACAGGGAAAGATGTATACAATTGGTCTGTAAACAATCTGTGCAAAAATGTTAAGAGGCGACTGTAATGGTGAACTGAATCATTTGAGCCAATCTGACTCAATAACACGAGACAGAATTCTCATCACGGGCTCATGTGATTGTGTTACAGAAACGGCGATGGGGAAGAAGATTTACGCACAGAGCAACTCTGACTCCGAGTACGTGCGCGCCGTGTATCGGTAAGTTAGCTCCTCAGTAAGGACATCAAATCAAGCCCATTATAGTGAAAGAGATTCAAGGAGGAAAAAAAACACACCACTTTTAGCATTTTATCCTCAACATAAGGTTTAGCCTTTTTTTTTTAAAAACAAACTTCAGTTTTTTTTAACATATACAGCGGTACCTCAGTATCTGAATTTACTCCGTTCCGGAGGCGAGTTCTTAAGGCGAAGTTTCGTATTGTGAAACGCCTCTTCCCATAGGAAATTATGTAAAAGCGGATAATCCGTTCCAGCCACCACCAAAAGATATTATCAATATTATCAATTTCCAAACCTGTAATCAGATTACTGCATATAAAACCAATACAAACATTTAGAAAAGACATGTCAATGAAGTAAAATATGAAAAAAATAGACATTAAACCTGACTTAACCTTAATTTATGATTCCTCTCGGCACCGCCTGCTTTAAAAACCCAACTGTAAGCGGCTCCCTTTTCTTCTTGCTACCAGCCTTGGGACCTGTGGTGCTATGTCTTCTTATATCTTGCACAACAAAAAAAAAAAAAAACACACAAAAAAACGATGTGAACTCGATTTTTGCTTGACTTTTCACTGACAAAAACAAGTACGCCCAACTTAGTTGGCGTTTCTTTCGACTCGGTTTGGTATGCCGAAAATGCTTCTTATGCTAAGGCAAATTTCTTGTACGATTTCTGTTCTTAAGGTGAAAATTTGTGAGGTGGGGCATTCGGATGCCGAGATACCACTGTAACCCAATTATACTGAGTACCTACTGTAAAAGCAGCACTGTGCTAATAATAGCCAGCTAAATAGTGTCGTTCCGTTAATATTGTAGTAGATAGTAGCTATCCCTGATAGCTGGCAAACAGGCAAATTTGTAAAGATGAAAAGAGTTAGTGATACGCTCACTACTACAGTAGTGTAAGACAAGTTGTTTTGAAAAAGGTATTTATGTTATAATGAATTTACGACCAAAAATTAAGCTTGCTAGCGCTTTGTATTTTGTAGTAACACCAGATCAAGTTTGTGAAATCACCTTCACCTGGCAAGTCTTGGTTTTAATAATAAAGTAACATTGACAATGAGATCTGATTGGTCTAGGATGAGTGACCTCATCAGCCGGCGCCAGCGGATGCCCTGGTACTGGCCCGACTTTGCCTTCCAGTACTTCGGCGATGGCAAAGAGCACGACCGCTGTCTAAAAATCCTGCACTCCTTCACTGAGAGTGTATGTTTTTTTTTTTTGTTTTTTTTTTTAATTCAAAGCTCGTTATGACATCACAAACAAAACCCAATCGTCTTTAGGTTCTGACTGGACCTTTTGTTTGATTGGTGCGCAGGTCATTCGCGAGAGGGAGGAGTATGGCGTTAACCACGTGGAGTCTGATAGCGAATCGGATCAGGGAAAGAAGAAGAGGCGGGCCTTCCTGGATCTGCTGCTGAAGACGATGGACGAGGACGGGAACAAGATGACGCACCAAGACATCCGAGAGGAAGTGGACACTTTTATGTTCGAGGTATACTTTTTCATAATCTTAACATCTAGTACAAAGAGAAAAACTGTGAACACAATGGGTTCCTCAGAAACGTGCCAAGAATAGTTGAACTGGCTACGTCTATTTAAAGTCTAAATGACCATGAAAACAATACGAAACCTTACAATATAACCATGTTTCTCTCAGATATGTGTGGTAAAATATCTACTAAACCATTGACCATCAGTGGCGAACAATTAAAGTTTCCGTTAAAATATTTCTTAGGTAAATAAATAGTAGAAAAGTGGCAGATGAAACTGCTTATAAAATAATATAAGCATTTATTTATTGTGTATGAATCCTGTTTTTTTTTTCTTTCGAATTATCTATAGCTACTTAGCTGATGCGATTAGCATTTTGGCTAAATTGACTCACTTTATTTTAAAAAAAAATCACCTTGTAGTGACTGATTTGTGGTGATTTAATTCTTTGTCGCCACCTGGTGGCAGGGTCATGACACTACAGCTGCTGGTATGAACTGGGCCATTCACCTGCTGGGAGCTCATCCTGACATACAGAGGAAAGTTCAGCAGGAACTGGATGAAGTGTTCGGTGAGCGAGCGCACACACACACACACACATATACACACACACACACACACACGCACGCACACACGCACACACTGCTGTCCGCTTTTTGGTTTTATTTTTTGTTATATACCCTATGTATATTGTGTATGTGTGTGTGTGTGTGTGTGTGTGTGTGCGTGTCAGGTAACTCTGACAGGCCCATTAGCACAGAGGATTTGAAGAAGCTGCGTTACCTGGAGTGTGTGATTAAAGAGGCGCTGCGTATCTTTCCGTCTGTGCCGTTCTTTGCTCGGAGCATCTGTGAAGACACAAAGATCAGTAAGCTACACACACACACACACACACACACACACACGCGCACACACACACTAAATTCTCTAAGTTATTTAATTTATTTTGACATGTTATTTTAATTCATTGATTGAGTCACTGATTGAATCTAATCAACAAACCAGTTATTGTTTGAGTGATTCATTGATTCAATTTTTTTGACTCATTGAACAATTCCTTCTTCTATTGATCCATATGGACCTTGATTGCCGTTATTGACTCATTGATCGGCTAATTCTTTTTGTCCAATCCTATAACTGATTCACTGATTCATTCATTCATTCCTTTGTCCAATCTATTCACTGGTTGATTCATTATTTGATTCACTGATTGATTCATTTATTCTTTCGTCCGCTTGTCAGTCCATTAATTCACCGCTCCATCCTCTTAGCAATGAGCAGATGAGTAACAGGGGTAATAATTAATGTTCATTAAGCCACACTTCGACACCTTTTTTCATCCATCAATCTATTTCTCTTTTTCCAGTTATACTAATATACTTATTATACTAATAAATAAATTCTGTTGATGTGTGTGTGTGTGTGTGTGCACAGACGGCTACAAAGTGCCTAAGGGTGTAAATGTCATCATACTGGCGTACGCCCTCCACCGTGACCCGCGGTTCTTCCCCGAGCCCGAGGAGTTTCGTCCTGAGCGCTTCCTGCCTGAGAACACGTCGGGCCGAAACCCGTACTGCTACATCCCCTTCTCTGCAGGCCTGCGCAACTGCATCGGTCTCTCTCTTTCTCACACACACACACACACACACACACACGTATATACTTAAAATATTATAAGATTAGGTTACCACACTGCTGTTTGTAAATTGAAGTGTGTGTGTGTGTGTGTGTTTGTAGGTCAACGTTTTGCTCTGATGGAAGAGAAGGTGATTCTGGCCTCCATCTTGCGCTCTTTCGACGTGGTGTCGCGTCAGAAGAGAGACGAGCTGAAGCCACTGGGGGAACTGGTCCTCAGACCCGAGCAGGGCATCTGGATCACGCTGGAGAGGAGACGCCGCTAACACACACTTACACACACACAGTTGAAATAGAAAATAACCACACTGCTTGTATTAGTGTATAGAAAAGTCACAGCTTTAGAGCACTTGAGCATCAAACATCAGTCCGAGTGTTTTATTGATATCCTGAAACATCGCTCTGAAATTCCCTCAAAGATGTTGAAATGGTCGAAGCCCCTCAAGTCGCGTCAACTCTAAACATCTCGAAACCTCCAGCGAGCCCCTGTGTGCTTTGTTCAGGGGCGGAGTCTTCCCAGGCGGAGACCACTCCCAACAGGATAGATTTAAAGAACTTTATTAATTAATTATAAATCTGTAATTTGTACTTTTAAAGCATAAAGAAATAAAGCAAATTCAAAAGCAAAAAAAAAACACTAAGAGCTAACTTTTCTTCTTCTCATGATCTCATCACAAGAAAATCCTCTTCCTGTGGAGTTTTTTCTTTTTAAACACTTATGTATTTTAATGATCACGCCATTTCGTTTGGTACACATGTTCAACTGTGTGTTAAAGCACATTACATCACATGGCAACAAATTCAATACATTTAGGGCATGTAGACAGGGTCGAGGGCTGAAGGACAAACCGAGCATCAGAAAGCGGAAGAAAGATGATTTAGGCATTTAAGTGACTTTGAACGTGTATAGAGAATGGTGTGAAGAAGAGAACACGCCTTGTTGATGCCAGAGGTCAGAGGACAACGGCCAGACCGGTCCGACCTGATAGACGGGCAACAATAAAAACTGATGAGTCTTGATTTCTGCTGCAACGTTCAACTGGGTCGGGACAGAATTTGGTGTAAACAACATGAAAGCATGGATCCATCCTGCCTCGTATCAGCAGGTCAGGATGGTGGTGATGTAATGGTGTGGGTAAGGTACTGGTACTTACACGTTCACTTGTGTTCCTGAAAGTGGTTTCTTGGACATGACAGTGAGATCACTGCACTCACACGGCCTCCACGGTCACCAGATCTCACTCCAGTAGAGCACGTTTTTGGGATGTGGTGGAGGTTTGGGAGATTCGCATCATGGATGTTTAGCCGTCAAAGCTGCAGCGACTGCGTGACGCTCTCATGCCAGTACAGAGTTTCTTAAAATCTCCGCCATGAAAAATGGCGAAACGGGGTGTACCTAATAAAGTGGCTGGCGGGTTTATTTCAAGGAGAATATTGCTGAAAAGCAGAATGTGAACCATTTAGGTACTTTGGAGGTTGATTGGTTGGTTTTTCTAAAGATTTCTTTATACAGCCTGTAATGCATGTGATCAGCCACAAGGGAGCAGCAGTGACAAGCTACAGCGTGACGAGAGCTGAGACTACATGAAGACTACATCCTTATCAAAGTTATATTAATGCTCTAGAACATTAACAAATATATCCAAATGTTCAAGTAACTGAATTTAAAAAACATAGACATTGGAAATACACTATAAACCAGTTAGATCCAGTTTTTTAGCTATAAACAGTCGTTCCTTTATTAGTCTTGTCATGTGACTGAAACATCACAAATCATGCTGCAGACTCTGGAAAAAAAAAGTAGAGCTCAACCTCTGACACTGGAGACTCCTTCTATCATTTAATGATTATTTAGTCTTAAACTTACAGAAATGCTACAGTTATAAATGTATCTCTTTTATTCTAGTGTGTAGAACATCACATGTTAAGCATCTTATATAGCGCTGTTGATGGTGAGGTGTGTGTGTGTGTGTGTGTGTGTGTGTGTACAGCTTGAGGGTGTAGATTAACTTTGAAGTGCACTTTGAAGCAGAAATTAATCTCGCAATTAAGTCGCGAGAAGGAGCCAGGCCGCTTCCTTAATTTCGAACCTGCCACGTCAGTCCCTCCGGCCAGCGAGTCTCCTGCACAATAAAATCCAATAACACTCGATTATCACGCTTTATAAGAGCAGATTACGCCGGTGCTGACGGAGGGAAAGTCTGACGCACAGCAGCGGCCGAGCGTTAGCGTTAAACAAAACGATTAGAGGTTCGATTAAAGGTTTTATTCATGCAGACATGCAGTTTTGTCACGACTTTTCTCCGTACTTTTTTGTTTACTTATACTTCAAAAACTTGCCAGATGATGTCATTGATTGATTTGCATGTGCGTTGCTTGTTCCTGCGCGTATGAAAATATCAAATAATGAAAATAAATGCAGGTTTCAAGATGAAGTGATGAGAAGAAAAATGTTATGGATATAAATATATACAACAATATCCACAATTTCATTTAAAAAACGAAATGCAAGAAAGTTATAGATTGGTCACTGAGGTCAATAGCAATCCGTGTTGTTTTACATTCGGTATAATCAGTCAGTAAGCTGTAAAATCGAGAGCTGTCAATCAAACCAATGAACAAGTTGTCCTCAGTTTGAACTTTTGTTTAGTCAAGTCATGCAAAGGGTTAAAGATATCAATACTAGAACACACACACACACACACACACACACACATGGAATGATTGTTTCTCGAATAATCTACCGACACACTGTTTTAAACATGACGTGATCCTTAGGAGACGGAGCAGAGTAGAGCATTTGATTCTGCAGCATTATTTCGACATAAGAGCCAATGAAAGCTCACCAGCTCCAGGGTCTTCATTAGTTACTCAGCCAGGCTGTAAAGAGGAATAGTGCTGATTTACATGCAGTAATAGCGATGGACACGGACAGATGTCGCTCTCATAATGGGTAAGACTCCCGGGGCTAATGTGGGACATCCTGAGGCAGGACAGCGCCACCACTGGGGACATACTGGTGTGTGACGAGGTGTCCATCCCATTATGGGTAAGAATCCCAGGGCTAAATGGGGGGGGGACAATCATTTAAACAATAATTTTAAAACTTTTTTGAATACTTTTAGAATACTTTTTTAATAACCCTTTGAAGAGACAAAGCTTGTACAGAGTTGTAGTGTAATAATAATAATAATAATAATAATAATAATAATGATGATGATTTCCAGGAACTCAAGTTATATGAATGAACAGCAATATAATAACTGAAAATTAATTTCATCAATTATTCATTTAAATTGTATTTCCTATTCTGTCTATTTTATTTATTTACTGTATATTGAACTTTTCATATTGCCCTGTGAATTAGTTTGTTTTGTACACACATACCAGTGCCTCGTCGATTGTATTTAAAAAATTTTTTTTAATAATATTGGCATAGAAAAAAAAGGAATAAAACATTTTAAACCGTCCAACAGAATGTGTTACAGCGTCCCTCTTATTGCCATCTAGCAGTTACAAACTGTTACTACATGTTATTTAGTCTTAGGGTAAAAATACTGTACAATAAAATTTTTTTGGACGGGTGTTGATTTTTTTTCTGCATTTAAAAATGTATAAACACAAACCATTAAAAAAAAAAAACTTAGATTCTTATAAGACATTCACTTTATAAACAAACATTATGTCTTAATTGAAAACAGTCTGTTTTATTGTACCTAACACACAGCAAGACCTTAATATTCCTAACGATAATTAATGGGTTGGCCAGATATATATTTAAGAAAGCGGGGTGACTGATTTAGGCTCACAACACACTTGAACTTGCACATGTAACTTTAACTTCAGTGAATCTGTAGATTCAAAAGTATTGGAACAACAAGCCCACTTCAATAGCTTTGGCTCTACATTGCAGAAACCGAGGACAGAACAACAGCCAAGAACTGTGTGAGTTTGGACATCGACATCATTGTTGACCTGGTTACAGAGAGGGGCAGCTCAGGCAAAACAGGGCAGCATGTTTGCTTGGGTAACTTTATGAACTCTTGAAGTAATTCTCTACTCTTTGTCCTGGCGCTTGGAGTCACATTAAACGTGGCAAACGTTCACTTAAAATGACTCGAATAACTTCTTTGGAAACTTTAAATAGACCTCATCCTATACTGCAGTCGACACACTCTCCTGGGTGAGATTATCATACAGTCTCGCTGCGATCACTTACAATCAGACGTGATTGATGGTTCAGCCGACACACACACACACACACACACACACACCACTGCACACGGGACAAAGTCAGATGAGCTATAAGTCAACACAGTTAAGCTAAAAACTTTGCTCGCTTATTAATAGTTTCTTCAGTTTCTTAAGCTGTAGTTCATCAGAAAAGATTAGTTCCAAAGAAAAATATGTGTACAAGTGCTAATTAAAGAGCTATGTAATTGCTAACATTTTCTGTTTAATTTTTATTAAATTTAGCTAGTGTGTGACACAGGCTTAGCTAACTGCTAATCTAACACAAGCTACCGAGCTGTGGTAGTTAAATCACTAGCTTAGCTAAATAGGTCAGCTCAATACTCAATACAAGAGCTAACAACCTGTAGAATCTTTGCTATTATGTAATTATGTAAATATGTGTAGTGAATAATATAAGAAATGTATACTTTTTTAATGAATAACTGTAAGTAATAGTAAAAAATGTGAATAGAGCAGGTTTCTTTGCTTGTAGTTAATAAGCAAAGATTAGTTCCACTTGTAAAAGAAAAAAAAGAAGGATAAATTGTGTACAAATGCCAGTTAAGTAACTGTTTAATTGCATTACTGCTAGTAAATTTAACTAGCTAGCAACACAGGCTAAGTTAGCCAATCTAACTTAAGCAAAACATGTGTACATGTTTATATTTAGTTTTAAAAATAGTTTTAGTTAAGTTACTGTATATTTGGCAAAATTTTTTCTTAATTGTTATTAAACTTGGCTACCTAGTAACAAAGGCTTCGCGAGCTAATCTGGTACTAGCAAAAGTTGTGTGCAAGCACCAGTTAAGTAACTGATTAATTGCTAACATTTTTTCTTAACTGTTGTTAAATGTATCTAGCTAGTTATATAGGCTAACCTAGCCAATCTAACTTAAGCAAAACGTGTACGCGTGCTAGTCAAGTAACAGTTTTTTCTTAACTATTACTGCATTTAGGTAGCTATTAAGTTTTTTTTTAAAGGGTTACTAGCTAATCGAACACTAACAAAAGTTGTGTACTAATACTAGTTAAGTAACTATTTAATTGATAAAAAAAATTTTACCTAAAAGTTTAAAGTTATGCCTTGCCCTTTAACAAAGTAAGTGTCAAGTAAGTTGGTGTGTGATTAATAAGTCGGCCAAACATACCTGATAACACACAGGATGTAACATGAGGATCCATAAGTCAACAGCATGAAATTATTCCATAAACAAAATGAGAGATGAGCTTCAAAGAGCACACAATTATCCATGAAGTTTATTCAAAATTGTTTATGCGGATAGGGAGAAGGATTTCTAAGAGAAGCACAGGTGCTGACTCAGCTAAAAAATATAATTAACAATTTTCCTCTCATCTCGAATATAATCAATCAACCTTGGCAATGTTTTTTTGTCAATTAGTTGTCCATGAAATTTAATCACAAGTGTGAGCAAACCCTAAACCGTGCAGCAGAACACGCAGCGTTATTGGAATCATTGTTTTTTTTCCCAAAGGATGAGCAGTGAAACCAGTGGAAGGTCAAGGGTTGTGACTTGTCAATGTGGAGGATGCTAATAACGGCTTGATGACGTCGCGAGCGACCTGCCTGAGAGCACGAAAATCGCTGGAGGAGGAAAGAAAGAAAGAGATCATGAGCAGAAGAGGAGGATGAAGATCAAGACGACAATTACTGATGAGGTCATCGGGGAGGAGAGATAGAGAAGAAAAAGAGACGATGTAGGAAGTAGAAGTCAAGAGGGGCGAGGATGGAGCGCACACACACACACACACACACACACACACACACACACACTGAAAATGACAGAAACTGAACAGCCAGACAACTGAAAGAGACTCGAGGGGAACTTAGTGACCTCATTAAGGATGAGTTTGATATTCACTGTTTAATCATTTGGCCAATCAAAGAGACCTTTGTTCGCCCAAGGCCACGCCCTCGGCTGTCAATCACCAGAGGTCCATGGATAAACTCTTTTTTTTAATGAGATGATTAATTATAGCAGTGTTCCAGGCACGACTGAGATGTGAACACACACACACACACACACACACAGTGCCTTGCAAAAGTATTTATACCCTTTGAACATTTAAACATTTTGTCACTTCACAACCACGAACATGATTGCATTTTATCGGGATTTTTTGTAATAAAGCAGCAAAACGTGCCAAAGAATTGTGAAGTGGAAGGAATATAATAAATTATGTGTCACTTCGTGTTGGTGTTTATCATATAAAATCCCAATAAAATGCATTTACATTTGTGTTTGTAACATGACAAAATGTGAACACGTTCAAGGGGTATGAATACTTTTGCAAGGCACTGTATCTGTGTTATATAAAGATCATTTAAAGTTATCTTAAGAGTTATCTAACTTCATTTTTAACACTAGGCTCTTTACAGCTACATGCTTGCTAGCTAAGCGTACACCAGCTATAGGAGTTGCTTAACAACAACAATAGCAATGTTTTATATATAGCTTATACGATGCTAAAACATGGAGCTACAAGCTTTTCTAATGAAGCTTTGAAACTTGTTTAGTTTAAAACAGTGTTTAACTAAAGACGTAACCCTCACAAACTTGCACGCTTGAGGATATCTAAAAAAATATAAAAAATGAATGAACTAATTGGATTAAAAAAAATAAAACATGGACTTCGCTAGGTTTTTTCTCTATTAGTGATTCTTTTTATTCCACAGCCTGTCTTTGATTTATTTTTAATAAGCAAACCTCTGGCCTTGTTGTGTGTGTGTGTGTGTGTGTGTGTGTGAAAGAGAGAGAGTCTCACACACTTGCACATGCTTCCCTGAGGTTAGCACGACGGCTCTGATCAGTAGCTTAATTTACAGCTGGTCTTGTGCTAATTAATCAACACTCAAACAGCTAAATCACGCATCTCATGTTTTTAGTTCAACTTGTTTTCCCCGTCTTTACTTTCTTCTGTCAATTTTTGTTCTCGAGCATAATGTTTCATTTGATCACTCAAAATGCTAAACTGTAACTTTAAAATCATGTACTGTAGATTTAGCCTAGCTAGAAGAGCTAAATGTGGTCGTCTTGGCTGGTAGTTAGGACTTAATGAATAAAAAATATAACTGTTACTTTTGTCTTTTATGTTTTTGAGTAGTCTAAATAAAAGTAGTAGGCTAAATAAATATGGAACTCCAAAGTGTTCAAAATGAAATAAATAAATAGGACATGATGAAATAAATAACTCTATGAATAAATAAGA
>JAOVVB010000034.1:10399692-10418942 GCA_028570985.1 Heterobranchus longifilis | reverse complement strand
AAGCTGCTTTGAGACAATGACCATTGTTAAAAGCGCTACATAAATAAAAATGAATTGAATGGAATTGAATAACGATACCTGACGTAAGATTAAGATTTTTGCTTTGTATTATTCTGCACAGTTTTGGACAGGTAGATTGATTAGCAGGTGTACATCACCATTGATCTGAAATTGACAATTTTTGAAAAGAAAAATTTCCGAAAACAAATGCTGAGATTTGCACTGTAACAACATCCATTTTGCTGTAATTGCCAGTGTAGCTTAGTCCAATTAGGTAAGTTGTGTAATGAGGCTGCATTAATTACCTGCAATACATGAAATCAGAGGAACAGAGAGTTAATGTAATTAAACTTTATGTGACACTTCATACCAAGTGAAAGTTGTAACTAACACAGATATTTATTTAACTTATTTGATAGAATCCCACACCCTACTCCATTTGTTAACTTTTTTTTTTCGTGTTGTGTTTTGTCCTGGAAGCTCTGCCACTAAAACAAATTCCTTGTACATGCAAGCATACTTGGCAATAAAGCTCTTTCTGATTCTGATATATCTTAGCTTTTAAATATATAATAACCATAAAAAATATTTGTCAAAACCTGTTATTGAATTCTGATATTTCAATCAGGCCCCTTATCCACAGTGAAATACAATCTTAATGCTTCATCATACCAAGACATCTTGGACAATGCTGTACTTCACTAAACTTTGTGTAAACAACAATTCGAGGAAGGCCCTTTTCTATTCCAACATGATTCCGCTTCTGTGTGGAAGAACTCTACCGGCCTGAACACAGAGCCCTGATCAAAACCCCATCGAGCACCATTGGGATAAACTAGAACGGAGATTGCAACCCAGGCTGTCTTGTCCAACATCAGTGCCTGACCTCATAAACGCTCTTCAGAATGAATGAACACAGAAACACTCCAACATCTTGTGGACGGTCTTCCAAGAAGAGTGGAAGCTGTTAGAGCTGCAAAAGGAAAGGGGGGCCGACTCCATACCAAAGTACTGTACTATAGTTGTAACAGATGCCTTGATAGTATTTCCCAGGAATCTCAGGATATGGTGTATCTGCCATGCCCGGCGTTGGTTCTAACGAATCATCGCAGGCAATGCTATCCGCGGATCAGAGGAAGGATGCAGAGTAATCTTGATTATTGCATCGAGTTTTGCTACATACTACGTAAAATGGGGAAGATTCGCTTTGCATAAGGTTTACTAAACTGTACTGTAAATGCTATTCCGGGACAAACAAAAAAAAAAATCAGACACTTTACCAAAACAAGAATCTTATTTTCACATGCATTTGAATATGTCCTCATGAAGCCAAAACATGCATGAATACTTTTAATGGTAGTTTTTTTAAAAAATTATTATTATTATTGATCTCATCAGTGTTTATTTGATGATCTGTAAGAGATAAGCTTATAACAGTTAAGAATTTGGTGAAAGGAGACAGTTATGAGAAAAGAGAACATGATTTTGAGTGCTGTGTTTCACCCTACAATAGATGGATCGAAGTTCTGACAATGTAGTTCACTCGTCATTCGGTGTTTAGAGTTTTAATTAATTGAGACATTTAACAGAAATGTGTTTAAATGTTTTGGGGGAAAAAAACTATATGAGGCAAGTCACAAAAGCACTGCTTGTTGCATATTTTAATATAAACAGTATTTACATTCATATATGTGGAATGTACATAAAGAAAACATTCAGAACATATACACACATTGAACCAACAGTTCACTTTCTATAAATTCATGACAAAACAAATAACCCACTGTTGGTCGGTACAGTATATCTTGCTGTACAGAATCTCTTATTAGGCATGACAATAAGCAGTTATACAGTACACTGCAACATTCAGCATTTATTACCATTATTATCTTTATCATCAGTGAAGGCAGTATGGCTAGATGACAACAATTACACCCCTTGGACGGCATCTTTTTACGTAAAAGAATTCGTAAAGATGGTCGATTCACTTGGGACGAATGTAAATGGTTCGGTCAATAACGGTTTGTTAGATTAACGGAGAACAAAATGGTGGATTGAACACAATTTTTTTTAACGGACTGAGAATCATAATTGACACGTTTGAGGCAACGTTCAAATCACGTCACGTCACTTTATGTATTACATCGGAAAAAAATTCTGATAGCTCAAAGTAATGAAGTCATGACACAACATGGAATTTCAGTTAGCGGTCGATGCTACGTCAAAAGGCTGCATGTTTTTAATTAAAGGGAGAGTCTTCTTGATAATTTACCTACATATCTGAGGTAAATGTTGACCTTCCCGATAAGATACTCTAGTTTTTGTGGACATTATGTTCATGTAAAAGAGTTTTACACTAAGCAAATCAGTATTTCTCATGTTTCCTAGGTGGCTAGCAATGAGAACTGTCACTCTCATACCTTTAACCACATAACCAATCTTTCAGCATTTGAACCAAACAGCTAACCATACTTGAACTCGTAGCATCGGTACAATCGGTTTTAGATCTAAATAAAATGTTAACGGAATCTGTTCAGTTAATTTACAACAAAAAAGCTCCTCCGGGTTTCCAGTGAAGTGAAATTATTATTTTTAATAATCCTGAATTAACAACAGTTTAAATTATTAACGCTCCTGTCGTCCTGAACGTGGTACTAATCAGCATGTGTGTGTTTAAGATGGAACCAAAAATGTCTGATTAGAATCTCATCCAGTTGAAACCCATCGAATTGCTTAATGTGGATGAATCATCACAATTATTAGAATCCTTAATGTGTGCTTGATATCTGGAAATGTTCAAGTACAATGTGCAGCTCTGCTCGATAAGAAGTGTACACGCACTGTATTATACAACACTGTACAGCAACGCATATACACTTCTTCTATATCATTCAGCATATACTATATAACCCATGTACACAGATCTATACAGGTTCTAAATATTAACACCCTTGTGTTACCATCACATTCATGCCACACTCTGAGAAAATACTTTCTTCTGATTGTCTGAAAGGTGTCTGTTGTGTTCTTATACAGGGACACATTTAATAAGGTAATCCTAATCTGTGTGGGAGCTTCAGGATCCTCAGCTTCCCAGAAATAAAGGGATCGGGAATGTAGTATATACTAGTTTCCCCAGGAAAGTTAAAAGTTAAAGTTTTTTTAATAAGGAAAATACAGTGCTGTGAAAAAATCTGATTGAGATGCTGTTGTATCACCTTAAACAGATCATTCATGCTCGAAAACCCTCCAAAGTGGCTAAATTAAAACAATTCTGCAAAGAAGAGTGGGCCAAAATTCCTCCACAGCGATGTGAACGACTCATTAGCAGTTATCGCATATGCTTGATTGCAGTAATTAGGTTTAGGGGGCAATTACT
This sequence comes from Heterobranchus longifilis, assembly GCA_028570985.1. Classification (NCBI taxonomy): domain Eukaryota; kingdom Metazoa; phylum Chordata; class Actinopteri; order Siluriformes; family Clariidae; genus Heterobranchus; species Heterobranchus longifilis. The sequence goes on along the minus strand of JAOVVB010000034.1, from coordinate 10,415,563 downwards.
TTTTCACACAGGGCCAGGCAGGTTGGGAGAGCTGTTTTTCCTTAATAAATGAAATCATTATTTAAAATATGCTATTATATGCTGCTGATATCAGGATAGGGAATGTAGATTTCCAGAACTGGGGATACACCATATTCAAACATCATTTTCCCGAAATAGAGAATATAGTATATTCCAGTGTTCCCAGAATCAGATTTCCTACATATCCCAACTTTGCCTTAACAGGGAATACAGAATATTCCAGGGAATATATCCAGTTATGCAGGACAGTCAATATGATTTAGCCCAATGTTTCTAGAACAACGGAGTATAATATAATGCAATTACTTCTCCCAGGGTAGAGAATATATTATATCATATATCCAAATATTCTGGTGTGTGTGTATATATATCAGCGGGATATATCAGCGGGAACATTTGGCTTTGTTATATTCCCTGGAATATATTGTATTCCCTGTCAAGTGAAAGTTTGGATACACAATAGAACCTCGAATTGCGAGTAATTATGCTCACGATATGGTATATGAAACATCAGAGTTTTTCCGATATAAAGGTACATCCCAGTGTTTGTGAGATGGAGAATATTGCAGTGTTTGTTTCTATAAAAACAGCTAAAGCTAAGGAATGATATTATTTTCATATCATCTAGTTATGTGAAAGTCCAGGACAAAGCATCCCAATATTGGAAAATAAACACCTGCCTGAAACATACTCACTCACACACACACACACACACACACACACACACACTTGAATGCTTTCTGACGTGCACACATAATGTGTCTGTGTGCAGACTCGCACACCTTCAGACTGTAAATGCGGGAGAAGATAAATACATAAACACCCCCACAGAAGAAAAGGAAATTACACTGAATAGACAGATGATTGATCACGCAGCGTGTGAACATAATAACGCTGCAAACCTCTACAAATAACGTTCCCTGCCTTTCATCTCAGACCTATCAGACTGTGTCTATTTTCTGCTAATAAAGCACTTGCTGTCTCACTCTCTTTACCTGTCTCACTGTCCAGATTCTGTCTTCGCTCCTCGTGCCGTGCTGAAGGAACAGAAGGAAAAAAACACACCTGATCCTTTAGCTAATCAGAACAGCACACCGGTTTGATTGACAGCTAATCTGCACATACATCTCTTTTTCAAATATTCACTACCCACAATGCCTTGCAGCATCTGCGCCCTGGGGTTCTGAACTCGGTGGTTTCTAGAGACTTCCATGTACTGTGACTGACAGCCCGAGACACGCTGACACACTCGAGCCAACAAACGAGGAAAAAATAAGCTTTCTCTCTCTCTCTCTCACACACACACACACACACACACACACACGCCGACACTACATGCTCTGCTGGCAAGCTTTTAATTCCCTCGGCTTTAAATCGATTCCCCAATTTCCTCTGCATTGCAGGAACCAACACACACACACACACACACACGCTCTCATATGCATTTATATGCATTCCATATTTTTCTGTCACCCCTTGCAAAGTAGATAAACAAGGCCACATCAAACAAGGCACATGACACATGAAATAAATAATCAGAAAAGGAAAAAAAGAAGAAGAGAGAAATAGAAACTAGTGAATATAAAAAAGGATGCAGGCGTCGATCCATCCTTTTATTTGAGCATCCATCCATCTGGATGTTCCTCCTATTCATTTGGGTTTTTTTTCTAATCCAACCACCCACCCCTTTGTTCAGCCAACCATTCAGTTTTTTCTTTATCCATCCATTTATCCTTTATCTATTTATTCTGTGGTTTACAAAACCATTATTCATATTTCTCATTTCCCCTCATCAATCTATCCATCCCTCCACTAACCCATCGATTTATCCTTCATCAATTTATCCATCTATTCCTCCCTTTTATTTCCCCCAACTTATCCATCCATCTATCCATCCACCCCATTCATTGTTCCACTAATCCATCCATCTACCCACCCATAATTAATGGATCCATCTATTCCTTCCTTTGATTTTCCCCTAGCCTGTCCATTCATCCATTCTACCCATTTATTTTTTCCCCAAACTATCCATCCATCTTTCCCCTTCTTCCTTGATTTAATTTTTTAAACCAAATAATCAATACATCCATTCCTCCCTCCCATTCTTTTTTCCACTAAACCATTCATCTATCCATCTTTTGCTCCCTTTCATTTTCCCCAATCCCATCCATCCATCCATCCCTCGCCAAACCATTTCCCTTCATTCTTGTATTTTTATAACCCAACCATCCATCCCTTTGTTAAACCACCCGTTTCTTCCAAATATTGTTTGTTCTTATCCATCCATTCCCCGTTTCTATCCATCCCCTTCCTCAGCCCACTAATCGTCCCATCCCTTGTTGTGATAAAGAATTAAACCAATGTACCCTGAACATCCTAATTATGTGTGCGCGTGTGTCACCCACATCTCTGAACGAGTCTTAACCATCCCTCTTGATTCCGGATTAAAATGTGTGTGTGTGTTTGTAGTTCTTTTCTTCGACTCCATGTCCAATGAGAAAGCTATGAGGTTACTGTACACAAATCACCACGGTAACAGTCCTCAGGGGCGGAGCATCACAGCTTGACGGCGACCACACAGGCTCCGGCTCGGCCCAAGCACAAAGGCGCCACCTACAGTACACACACACACACACACACACACACACACACACACACACACAGTGTTAAATTATAATTTATTGCGATTTATTTTTTATCTTTCTATAATACACCAGCAAGTATAAGCAGAAATGTACAACAAGGTATACAGTGTATGTGTGTGTGTGTGTGTGTGTGTGTGTGTGTGTGTGTGTTTGCTTTCTTTCAGTTCACAGTTTGCATTTTCACTTTGCAGCCACGGCGCCAACACAACTGCAGAAAGGTGACACTATTAATGTCGAGCCAATCTTTTACACCAACACACACACACACACACACACACACACACACACACACACACACGGAGAGTCAGATCAGAAGTGGCAACAAATTGCTTATAGTCATTCCCTTTTTCACTCACTCACACACACAGAGTCAGACCGGAGGTGGCAACAAATTACTTAGTCATTCTCTTTCTCAGTCTCTCACTCACACTCACACACACTCACACACTCACACTCGCACAGATCTAATACACTTGTTATACATGACACTAAAAAACTACACACCTCCAGTCCGCTGGCAAAATAAATTTTCTCCAAAACCGGATGACAAAAGCGTAAGTCTGTTTCTATGGTAACCACTTTAAACATTATCATGCACGTGTGTACGTGTGTTTAGAAAAAAAAAGATTTTTTTTGCATTGACTGAAAGCAAAGCGCCTTCACTTTACTTTAATTAAATAAAGGATGCGTGTTGCTGTGATAAAAGATAAAAGGTTCAGACAGAAAGACGATGCCACACACAGACAGACAGTAAGATAGACAGACCAACAGGCAGTCAGACAGACAATGAGACAGAGACAGACAGACAGATGCTGAGACAGGCAGACAGATGGTGAGACAGACAGACGGGGAGACAGACAGGGAGACAGTTAGACAAACAGGCAGATGGTAAGACAGATGGAGAGACAGACCAACAGACAGTCAACAGGCATTGAGAGACAGACAGACAGTGAGACAGATGGTGTGACAGACAAACGGTGAAACAGACAAACGGTGTGGCAGATGGTAAGATAGACAGACAGACATGAGACAGACGGTAAGATAGACAAACAGACATGAGACAGACAGACAGACGGATGGTGAGAGATGGTGAGACAGACATGACGGTGAGACAGACAGACAGACAGACATGACGGTGAGACAGACATGGCGGTGAGACAGACAGACAGTCTGACGATAAGACGGACAGACGGTGAGACAGACGGACCTGAGTCCACTCGTTGGTCTGGGGGTCGTACGCCTCCACGGTGTTCAGGTAAACCTGGCCGTCGTAGCCTCCCACGGCGTACAGCCGGTCTCCGAGTAAACACACCCCCACGGCGTCCCTGCTGACGCTCATCGGGGCTACGGCCGTCCAGGTGTCCGTCTTCGGGTCGTACCTGTGAAAAGGGGGCGGAGCTTAAGTCACAATACGGCAGTATAGGCGTCGCAGACACTAATCTGGAATAAATGAGAATGCAATTAAAGTTGAGAAGGAGGATCAGTTCAGAGATCCCCAAAAAGATTTAAGGAAGGGTCAACTTGTGGGCGAAGCTAAGTTCCAAGCTGGAACACTGTACGAGGACGTCCAACAAGAAGGACACTTCCACTTCTCCCAGTACAGCTCATACGCTCGACTGAACAGTACGAACTCAGAAACCTGGTGTAAAATACGTAAAGTGTGTGTGGGACTGTTTGCGTGACCTCTGACCCCTCACCTCTCGACGCAGTCCGAAAGCCGGGAGGCGAGGCTGGAGGCGGGGGCGTCGTGGCCGCCGATGGCATACAGGAAGCCGTTCCAGGTCGCCACGCCGACGCCGCCTCTGCGCTTGGCCATGGGAGCACATGCACTCCATTTGTTCGTGTGAGGATCGAAACACTCGACTGACTTCAGACACGAGCTGCCGTCTCGTCCTCCTACTGCATACAGCCTACAGACAGAGAAGAGAGAGGGAGAGGGAGAGAGAAAGAAACCGATGGAATAAAAAAGTCAAAGAAATGACAAAGTGCGAGACAGACAGGAGAGAAAGAAGTAAAAGAAGAAGGAAAAAGTAATGAAAAGGTGGAGAAAGAGACAAAAGTGACAGAAAAACAGAAGAAAATTAAGAATTACAGTTGAGAGGAAAGAAAAAGTAGAGAGAGCAAACAAGTGAGAGTGAGGGGAAGGAGGAGGAAAGAAAAGAAAAAAGAAAGAGAGAATGGTACGTAAGACAAGTGAGAAAAGAGAAGAAAAAAAATTGATAAGTGAAAGTGACGTCCAAAGCATGGAGAAAAAAAAAAGTGAAAGAGATGAAGAGAGGAAAAAGAGAAAGGAAGGAAGGAAGCAGTCAGGAAGAAAGACAAAGGAAAGCATGAGAAAATAAATAAAAAACAGAACAATTAAAAGAGGGAGAAGAGAACGAAAAACCTAAAGAGAGAAAGAGGAAAAAACAAAGAACAGAGGAAGGGAGACAGGAAGGGAGTGAGAAAAGGGAGCACACACTTGCTGTTCAGCACGGCCACGCCCACTGTGCTGCGGGGCGTGGCCATGGATGCGACGAAGCTCCACTGCCTGGCCTGAGGATCCCAGCGCTCCACTGTGCTCAGGTAACTCCATCCGTCATGACCTCCGACTGCGTACATGGGGCCCTCCAACACTGCGACGCCTACACACACACACACACACACACACACACACACACATCGTTATTATATAGAAACCCCTCCCAGAGCACACGGTGAGAGGACAGCGGCGTCTCACCCAGGCCGTGGCGATGTGTTGCCATGGGAGGCATGATGCTCCAGGTGTTGCTGCGCGGGTTGTAGCACTCCACCGTGTTCAGGGTCTTCAGGCCATCGCGGCCCCCCACCACGTAGAGGCGCTGGTCGATGACGGCCACGCCGAACTGCAGTCTCCGCCCGCTCAGCACGCCCACCTGCCGCCACGTGTCCCTGCGCACGCAGTATTGCTCCATACTCGTCGCTCCTGGGATTAAACTGGCGTTAAGATTCCTGTGATTAGTTTAACACTTTACGAGTATGAGCTAGTAAAGATTACCCTTGGTGGCGTCCATGCCGCCGACAGCGAACAGCGCCCCCACGGTGGCCTTCCGCGGCCGCGTCCTCGGGCTCTGCAGCAGCGGCCGGCGCTCGGGCAGCAGGTGGTACTTCATGGCCTCCATGACCAATCGCTGGCACTCCACGTTGTCCCTCAAGAGTGGGTTCGACTCCATGTCCGCTAGAAACTGAAAAACACAATAGAAGTGGCGTTAAACCAATTTTCTCCTCTATTCACCTCTTGCTCTTTCTCCCGTCATTCTCTCTCTTTTCCTTTCTATCTCCTCTGACTCTATCACTCATTCTCGAAAGACGTGGGAGAAAACGTTCCAGGTTTGTTCCTTTATAATAAACGAATCAGTAATTATAACTTGCTATAAATAAATAAATATAATTAACAATGATAAAACACGTTTTCGAGATGTTTTGATCTTGATATTAGTAGGATCTTTCTGGAAGCTCCAAACTGGGACATTCATTTCAAACTACAGCTCAACTTCAGGTCCAGAAGATTTCATGGTTCTGAGTCCAAAGGGAACACAATCGTAACCCTCGAAACCACCAGGTACCCGGTCAGAGTCTGGAGAAAGGTAGCACGCACTAGGAGGAACGAGTAGGGATGGGAATTGATACGATTTTTACGATTCCAATTCCATTTTCGATTCTGCTTAACGATTCGATTCTTTATCGATTCCCTTATCGATTCTCATTTGGAAGAAAAGGGACAACAAATTGTTGATTAGCATCACCAATGAAAAAAATTATTAAATGTTTTAGCATGTTAGTGGTATTTCCTCCCTTTGAGGAAATATCTACGCTGCAAGTATTGCAAGTTTCCCTATTTTCATGTTTTTTGGTGAAATACAACCAGACTTTTGAGCGTTTGTTCCGCTTAGGCGCCACGCTTACTATTGACTGAGCGTAAGCTACGCAACGTGCGTAAGTTACGCAATGCGTGTGATGACGTCATTCGTGCCCACTGGAATCGTTAAGGGAATCGTTTGCAAATTTTGCAAACGATTCCGAGTAATTGAAACACTGGGAACCGGTTCTCAACAAGAACCGGTTTTCGATTCCCATCCCTAGGAACGAGCAGAAGTTGAGCAGAAGATATATTCGCAAAGTTCCACTCGTCTATTATTTATAGATTTTTTTTTTTCTTCTAGGAGAATCAGAATCATCCTGAAGTTCTCCGCGATGTTTATTAAACCCATAAGGTACACCGGCGCTACACGTTTCATAAACCTAGCTTACATCACGCAGACGCCTTGGCTACCCCTCCATCCATCTTTGCTTTCATTCCCTTCTATCTCTTCATACATCACCGCACTTAAAAAAATAAATAATAAATAAATAAATATGCAAAAATGTTTCTCTGTAAAGCAGCACGGCGGCAGCTGGGTCGCTCTGACAGAGGGATCTATCTAATATCGTATTTCATCAGACAGGCGGCAGAGCGAGCTGCGGAGCTGGGAGGGAAGGGGAAAAAAAGTCAGTGAGGAGAATGAAAGGCGCCGCGATTTCCATTTAGATTGAACGGAACGGACACGGCTGAATCGTGTGTCTCGCTCAGAATGCGCTTGGATGTCATCTCCGCTTCTTTCCTTCAAGGCCACGATTTGGAGTGTCGCAGAAAGTTCACCGGAGACGAGAGTTCTGAGCGAGCGCTGACGGAAAGGAGAAGCTAATTAAACAGCGAGAGGTGTCCAAGGTGTGGCAGGCAAGGTAGCCCTCCCACATCTAACGCTACGACAAGGACGCGCTTCCGACTAGCTTGGACTTGGGCGAATAAAAATAAGTCAGAGACAAAAAGTTTTCCTTCCTCATTTGTTTTAACAGGCACTTTCCCACTTACTGTGGTGTGTGTGTGTGTGTCTGTTTGTGTGGGGCTGGTGGATGAATCCACAGAGGAGAAAGCTGATGCTTGAGGCGGTTTGTGTTTGGATGTGTGGGTGTGTGTATAAATAAAAAGAGTGCGCAGAGGAACATCCTGTCTAAATAAACCCAGACCCTCCTGATACCATCACACACACACACACACAGAGCAAACTGAGAGCAATTTAAAAATCATGAACATGACTGATGGACAGACCAACATCAGATTGCAGTGATCTGACTGAAGATTGATGGACAGACCTTTAGGAATGATGGATGGATGGATGGATGGATATATAGATAGATATTATATAGATGGATGGGACTGTGACAGAGAGACAGGGTAGTCTACTGGCAGATGTGAGTGAGTGATCAGTGGATGAATAGATGAATGGATGGCTGTCTGGTCTGTTAGTTGTTGGATGGATGAAAGGATGGATGGAACTGTGACAGACAGAATTTGTCTCTGATGGATAGAATGATTGATAGATCAGCTGGATATGTGATCAATAGAAACTGTTTCACAGGCAAATACGTTTAAATGAGTGATTGATAGATAAACTGACAGATGAGTGGAACTTTTTGAATAGCAGATTGGTTTTGTGATGGATAGAAGGATAGAAGGGTGGAACTGTCTAACAGGGTAGTTTTTGTAATTGGATAGATGATTAGATAAAAGATGCAACTAATTAAAGATGGGTGGATAGAACGTTCTGATTAGTAGATTGGTATTGTGATGGATAGAAGGATGGAAGGATGCATGGAATTGTCTATTTGGCAAGTTGATTTTGGTGATGGATGGAAGGATGGATGGAACTGTCTGACTGGATGAATGGATGGAACTGTCTGACTGGATGGATGGAACTGTCTGACTTAACGGATGGAAACGTAACAATGAGATTGTTTTTGATGGATAGACGGATGTATGGAAGAATGAATGGATGGATGAAACCTTCTGAATAGCAGATTGGTTTTGTGTGGTTTTTAGATAGATAGATAGATAGATAGATAGATAGATAGAATTGTCTGACTAGCAGGGGCAGTTTTCGTGATGGATGGGTAGATGGATAGAACTGTCTGACAGGATGAATGGATGAAACTGTCTGACTGGATGGATGTATTGATGCAACCATCTGACTGGATGGATGAAGGGATTGATAGAACTGTCTGACTGGATGGATGGATGGATGGATGGATGGATGGATGGATGGATGGATAGAACTATGACTAGACGGATGGATGGATGGATGGATAGAACTGTCTAACTGGATGTATTAATGGAACTGTCTGACTGGATAGTAGGATGGATGGATGGAACTGTCTGACTGGATGGATGGATGGAACTGTCTGACTGAATCGATGGATGGAACTGTCTGACTGAATCGATGGATGGAACTGTCTGACTAGATGGATGGATGGAACTGTCTGACTAGATGGATGGATGGAACTGTCTGACTAGATGGATGGATGGAACTGTCTGACTGGATCGATGGATTGACGGATGGATGGAGGAAAGAAACTGTCTGATTGGGTGAAACTGTCTAACTGGATGTATGGAACTGACTGGATGGATGGATAGATGGAGGAACAGATGGAAACGCAACAATGAGAGTGTTTTTGATGAATAAAAGTGAAGACGTGAAAATGGATGGGTGGATGGATTAATAGAACTGTCTAACTGGATGGATGGATGAAACTGTCTAACTGGATGTATTGATGGAAACGTCTGACTGGATGGATTGATAGAACTGTCTGACAGGACAGATGGACGGACGCGCGGGCCGACCTGAGGTTTGAGCAGCGGCAGGCGAACGTGCTGGAGCAGCGTGGGGAGCTGAGTCTGGCGGGTCTCGGCATCGTACTGCACCCAGCTGAGCAGAGCCGACACCACCGTCTCCTCGTCTGGAACGTTCATATCATCTGATACCAGGAGCTTCTCCACCTCACACGCCGGGAGCAGCAGGAACTCCTGATTCTTCATCACACCCAGGAAGTGCTCCTGAATGGGAAGATATTAAGGCTAAAGGGAAGGGCTGGACACAGGGATGTCAATCAAGTGTGCTCATCTGCATATGCGGCCACACCCACCCAAACCCAAGGGTGACCAGCTGATAATAAAACAGTAGTATATCCTTTTTTAAGGCATATACTTTCAATATTATATCTGAAATTATATAGTTAAAAGCAAAAAGAGAGAGAGAGAGAGAGAGAGAGAAAGAGAGACAGAGAAGAAGAGAGAAAAGGAAAGAGAGATAAAACAGACTCTGAGAGGAAAAAGTGAGCCAGTCTGAGCGAGGGATGAGGAAGGACTCAGTGATGAAATGGAACAACAGAAAAGAGACGATGTCCAGGCGATCTCCATGACAACCCGCCCATGACATGAGATAAACGCAGATAAGCGCTGATGTGAGCACACACACACACTATCCTTTGCACACAAGCAGGGATGTGTGTATATGTGTGTGTGTGTGTTTGGGTAAAGAGTTAATCCGGGAGGGGGATAAATCCTCTAGGAAGTGGGTTGAGGGCCATGGGAGGGGAAAAAAAAAATCAATGAAAGGAAAAGACAAAACAGGAGTAAGAAACTGAGAGGGCAAGTGCCCCCCCGCCACACACACACACACACACACTCTCTAAAGAGCCGTACACATTGATGAGATCCAATTATTCTGTAGACAGTCAGTGACTATGATATAATTCTGTGTCTCTGTAAAGGGGGTGTGGCCATTGTGTGCAGGAAATGCATTCTCATGCACGTGTGTGTGTATATACCATGGTGTAGTTGTGGGCCACTTTGTGCAGGTCCTGGCAGCCCTGGGCGTCGGCGAACGAACGGATTCCCAGACAGTTGGACGGGTGCAGCTGCTTCATCAGGTAGCTACAGCAGGCCTGAACCACGGCCGAGAGCTGCAGCAAACACGCCGCCGACAGCAGAGCCTCGATCGTGTCCTCCCTCATCTCCAAACGTCCTGAGAGAGACAGAGAGAGAGAGAGAGATGATCGATGTTTGATGGATCTCCGTCATTTCCATAATTTTTTATTATAAGCTCTAGCCTCTCTTACCCGTGTAAGCATACTGCACCAACACCCACACTGCATCTGGGTCCACTCCCTCCATCTTCACCTCCTCCTGTTTGGCCTCCCGGACATCACTGGTGAACATGGCAGCAAAGTAGTCTGACACGGAGGACAAGACTAACCTGACACACACAGAGAGAGAGAGAGAGAGAGAGAGAGAGAGAGAGGGAGAGAGAGGGCGGGGTTATCACTTAATAAGAACTGCAGCAACTTTATTAAACACTGTGATTAGAAATTAAGATTTAACCTGCTTCAGTGGAAGTGAACCATAGGAGCCACACCTCCTTTCCAAAACACAAAAAAGTGAAACACTGAACACACCAGAGACAAACACACCAGAGACAAACACACCTTCACTAGAACAAAAACAGAAGTCGCAGTTTCTTCATTAGTACAGAAACACGGAAGCCACACCTCCTTCACTGAATGTAAAGCATAAAAGCCACACCCCTACATTTGAACTGAAACAAGGAAGCCACGCCTCTTTCCCTTAAAGTGAAGCATAAAAGCCACACCCCTACATCTGAACTGAAACATGGAAGCCACGCCTCTTTCACTGGAAGTGAAGCATAAAAGCCACACCCCTACATTTGAACTGAAACATGGAAGCCACGCCTCTTTCACCGGAAGTGGCACATAAAAGCCACACCCCTACATTGGAACTGAAACACGGAAGCCACGCCTCTTTCACCGGAAGTGGCACATAAAAGCCATGCCGTCAATGGAACCAAAACATGGAAGCCACGCTTTCTTTACTGAAACCAGAGGATAGAAGCCACGCCTCTCTATACATTGGAACCCGAAATATATAAGCCACCTCTCCTTCTCTGGAACTGAAACAATACGGCCACACTCATTTACTTGAACTGGAACATAAAAGCCACGCCCCCTTACACGAACTTAAACATAGAAGCCACACCTTCACTTGAACTGAAACGGTAAAGCCACACCTCCCTCATTGGAAATGAAACGTTGCAGTCACGCCCCTTTACTTGAACTGAAGCATAGAAGCCATGCCCCTACACTGGAGCTGAAACACAGAAGCCCCGCCTGCTTCACTGGAGCCAAAACATAAAAGCCACACCTCCTACATTCGAACTGAAACTTGTAAGTCACGCCCCCTCATATGAACTTAGACACAGAAGCCACGCCTCCTACACTGGGACTGAAACATGGAAGCCACACCCTCTTACTGTAATTAAAATGCAGATGCCACGCCTCCTTTATAGGTCCTGAAATCCAGAAGCCACGCGCCTATACTGACATGACCACGCTTATACATTTTAAATGGAAAGTGGAAGAGCTAATGAGAAAGGCGATTAGAGAGGAGCTTTATCTCAGATCCTGGAAGCACTGTGACGGAAAGGATAATGCTGTTCAATTCAGTGCTAATCTCTCGCTCTTTGTTTCACGCACGCACGCACACACACACACACACACAGCGCTTGCAGCATTAAATCTATTAGTCCGACAGCTCTTTTAGAGTACAATCATTAATGTGTGTGTGTGTGTGTGTGTCTGTGTGAACATATCAGCAGACGATACATCGCATGCTTCCACTGTTCCTGCGGTGTCCTCTTCAGCTGCGAGTGCTGAAACAAAACTTGAAAGCTGTTGTATTTAAGCAGCATTAAGAGTCGGTAATAAATCAGTCGATAACTCGGCGTCACGCGGGAGTCTGACCCGCTCTCACAGCTGCTTCATTATTTATTCATTCACTCCTCCATCTATACGTCCACTGGACACCGGAGTGATACAACCCACTGCAGAGCTTTGCTTCACACTAATCTATAAAACACGAGTACACACGAAAAGCATCAGATTTTTATCTGTTACAGTGCCAGGAACGTAAATATTGATGTATTTTTTTCCCTTAGCATAAGAAAATGTAAAGCTATAAATAAATAAATAAACAAACACTTTCTATTCAACAAGTTGTTTTTATAATAATACACATATAACACAACAGCCGCTTACATTCCTACAAACTAAAAATAATGCCTAGATTGTTGCTTAGCAACAATTAAATGGTGCCCACAAAAATAATTATTTTCAAATATTTTCTGTGGAAGTTGTCTTTATGACAAAGATGGTGTGATTTCTGAAGTTCTTAAAAGATCGAGGTTTTGTGAACACTTTCATAGCTGTATCGTCCTGTTGAATTTTATTACATTTTCTAATAATACTTTTTTTTTTTTTTAATCACAACAATACTAACATTTAAAACTTAAATTTCATTAAAACTGAAATTGTTATATTTAAATTATTTTAATTTTAACTTTTACAACTACATTTAAAACATTGTCAATTTAAATTACATTTTTACATTGTAAAATTGAAATTCAGACCCTTAAAACTGGAATTTTTACATTGAAGTTAAAAATTGCCCATTTAAATCTGAGATTTTAATTTGAAAATAATACATTTACATCTATTTTTTGTACATTAAATATTAAGTTTTACACTAAAAACTGTTTAACATTTCAAATGTAAAACTTTGTTTTAAATGCAAAATTTTCAATTTAATTTTTTATACATTTTTATACAACTTTAAAAATCTACAAACAAAAACGTAACATCCAGCATTCAATATTTAATCTAAATTGTTAATGATAATTTAAAAAAAAAGAATAAAAAAAGCCATTATACCACAAAAAAAAAAAAAAAATCAATTATCAATTTATGACAATAGTGGTAATATATTGTAATACAGCATAACCCTAACTGTCTGTCTGTTTAAAACAATAAAAAAAAGGAACTTGCTGCTTTTTCTGTTGTATAGTGTCTCAAAAATTAAAATGTAAACATATAAATAAAAAGAAACTGTTTTGTACTTGCTTCCATACTGGAAATTGACAAACTTATTTGTATTTATTCTTATTTTTCAAGAACATTTTTATTTTAAATATTGGTAGTTGGAGAGAATCCTACGGAGAGCCGACCTCAACCTCAGGGGACAGAAGGAAAGATCGAGAAATGGAGTCTGTGATGTCATAGGTTTATAACAACCAAAGGAAAAATCTCTGCTATTTGCCCTTTTCCACATAGCTGAGCTCACAGACACTCACCATTGCCTAAAGTCTGTATGATTGACAGGGGAGAACAAGCAAGCCCCTCCCACCCACTTGGGAGCTCCAAACCCACTTCTGGCAGTCTGTTTGCGTCGCATGTTCAGCCCCTCCCTAACAGACGTACCTCTGATGTTTCATCGAAACGCTTGTGCGTAAACAGACGTCCTCACATCTGGTCCTAATTGTCTCCTGTGAACATTAAACTGACGGCTCATGGCACAACACTGCGAGCAGCACGCTGTAACACTGCGCACGCTAATCCGACAGGGATGGAAACGGCAGATGGGATAAAACGCTTCTCTTTTCTTTTTAATTGAGGTGGGACCCCTCGCCCGTACATCCCGCGATAACCGGAGCCAGTTTAACAGCTATCAAAGCGCGGACTTTTTAGAGGCGTAGACATAAATGAAATAAACGGGAGAGAGAGAGAGAAAGGAATTAGCTTAAAAATGTGCGCGCGTATGTGTGTGTGTGTGTGTGTGTGTGAACAAGTCTCATTACCTGCTAACACAACCAATTTGCAGGCTGCCGTCCAATTACCGCTGTCTAACTGGGTCACCGGCGGACGAAGGAGAAAGATGTAGAAAAAAAAAACTTCGAGAAAGCGAGCGAGTGTAAAAAAACGAAAGAAAGACTGCAGAGCTGCAGAAACTGCAGAGTCATCTCTGAACTCAAGTGCGACAAATGTAAGCTGTTCCTGTGTGTGACAGCGTGTGTGTCCATGTGTGTGTACACACTTATATAACCTCATTTTAAGGAACACATTCGTCCTCAGAGTGACAGGACAGTGTAAGTGAGTGTTTTTACAATGTAGATATAAAACACTACGGCTGGTTATGTGGGTGCTGACGGCAGCGGCATCGCATTAGCTGCGATAATTATCATGTCGCATTATCATTATCATGTGTTTGTGTAAGAATAATGATTTATGCTAAATATTGAGAATCTTTTGATATATTGAGAATTTACCAGGACTTCTAGGACTGGCCGACACAAAGGCCACGCCTCCTTCACCAAGACAGGACCAGAGGCCACGCCTCATTCAATTAACATACATAGGCCACGCCTCTTTCTCTAGAAGTGGCACAGCGGCCACACCTCCTTCACTACAACCGACAGACCCAGAGACCTCTACGTGTCTTTCACTAATACAGACACATAGGCCACGCCTCTTTGACTAAGACAGACACATAGGCCACACCTCTTTCACTAATACTGACACATAGGCCATGCCTCTTTCTCTAGAAGTGACAGACACAGAAGCCACGCCTCCCTCCACAAACACAGACCTCCTTCACTAAGACAGATAGAGAGGCAAAACCTCCTTGACTAAGACCAAGAGGCCGCACCTCTTTCACTAATACAGATGCATGGGCCACGCCTCCTTCTCTGGAAGTGACGCAGAGACACCACACCTCTTTCTCAAAGGCAGGACCTGAGGCCACACCTCTTTCTCGAAGGCAGGACAGGCATTCTGATTCTGATAGGCCACACCTCTTTCTCGAAGACAGGACCAGAAGCCACACCTCTTTCTCGAAGACAGGACCAGAGGCCACACCTCTTTCTCACTAATTTTATCCATCTGTTCCGATCTTCCCGTCCATCACCCTCTGTCTCTCATCCAAACGCACGTCCCAAAAGATTTATGTTCCTTTACAGTTCAGTGTGCCAAAACTTTCCAGCACACACACACACTTTTTGTAGGTCTTGTCTTCTCTTTGGAGAAAAGAGCTCTTTGTCTGCACACAAAGTGTGTGCTGTGTGTGTATATACATTGTGTGTGTGTGTGTGCGTGTGTGTGTGTGTACTAAAAAAACCTGAAACTCTCTCTTTTTGCCAACCAGACCATCTGCTGCCAGAAGTGTGCTTTGTGTTCAGTGCATTAAAATTTAATTTGTGTGTGTGTGTGTGTGTGTGTGTGTGTGTTACCTGTGAGCAGGAATTTTGCGTTCCCCTGCTACCAGCACCACGTCGCAGAGTTTGCGTGTCCTTAGGTACGTCTCCATGCGTTTGAAGGTGTGTTCGGCGTGGCTGTGCGACTGGAAGAGTTCATCGGGCACGCACGGCTCCATGGACACGCATGAGGACAGAGTCGCACTGCTGTTCGACGTCCTGCAGCAACACACACACACACACACACACACACACACACACACAAAATGAGAA
>JAOVVB010000034.1:10354360-10365185 GCA_028570985.1 Heterobranchus longifilis | reverse complement strand
TTTTATCTGCAGTTTTTTCTATATTTTAGAGAGAAGGTCTATATATTTCATTCTTTATTTCCATTCCCTATTTTATTTCTATTTCTATTGATAATTTAGATTTTAAATACATATAAGCATTTCACTGCATATCGTACTGTGTATGACTGTGTATGTGACAAATAACATTTTAATTTTAATTTGATTTGATTTGATGAGCTTTGGGACGAACTGGACCTGTAGCCTCCTCTCCACCCAGGCTTCAGCACCAGAGCTCCAAAGTCTAGTGGAAAACCTTCCCAGAAGAGTGGAGCGGAGTGTGATATGACTGGAACTGAGATGGACATATGGGTGGTGTGATGGTCAGGGGTGCGCATACTTTTGCCCATATAGTGTACATGGTTCATTCTATACATGCTGTAAAAAACATGTACATAATATAAACTAAAAATATAATAATAATAATAATAATAATAATAATAATAATAATAATTCTCCCACCCTATTCATGCTGTAAAAAACGTTTACATAAAAAAAATATTTTTCATTAATGTTTATTAAATAAAATGTTATTATTATTATTATTATTATTATTATTATTATTATTATTATTATTATTATTATTATAAATTCTCTTGTTCTATACATGCTGTAAAAACATGTACATAAAATAAAAATTGCATAAAAGTGCATTCTATAATACAAAATATTAGTTAATAAAAAAAAAATAAAATAAAATAAAAAGGCATTCTGTAATAAAAACAAATTAATTAATAAAAAACAAATAATATAAAAATGCATTCTATAATTAAATAAATAAATATTTGAAATATAACGACGATAATAATAATAATAATTTAACTTAACTTTTAGATAATATATGTTTTTGTATTAAATATTTTTTTAAAGCACTCAGTTACCACGCGCTGTTATTATAACAAGATAAACACATTGAAACGCCGTGAGATTATTAGAGCGCCCTCTGGCGGACGTCGCAACCCGGAAGCGCACTTTGTAGTTTGTTAATGCGAATCAGGAAGGTTTGTAGTCTTTATCGACGTAAATGACGAGTTTTAAATGATACAAGATGCCAAAATAAACAAACAGGCAATAAAAAAAAATCACTATGATGGATTATGGCCTACAAATAGCTAAACTTCGGCCTTTGTTTCTCAACCGGCTCGTTGGTCTAGGGGTATGATTCTCGCTTAGGGTGCGAGAGGTCCCGGGTTCAAATCCCGGACGAGCCCACACGTTTTAGTTAAACGTTTTTATTTAGTATTACATATTCTACACTACTAGAGATTGGTAGCGTTTTGCAAAAT
Source organism: Heterobranchus longifilis (assembly GCA_028570985.1). Lineage (NCBI taxonomy): Eukaryota > Metazoa > Chordata > Actinopteri > Siluriformes > Clariidae > Heterobranchus > Heterobranchus longifilis. Next base: position 10,363,881 of record JAOVVB010000034.1, on the reverse strand, counting down.
CTTCACCTCCAGTCCGTCTTAAAGCTAAACCACTCATTTGAAGTCTTACATTTCACACAAAGACAGTTTTATCAAAATTCATACAATATAACTTGATGTATATTTGCCATGAAAAGAAAACCCGTACGCCCAAAACGAAACAGCCTTAGCCCTTATGTTACCTCAATCCATCGACTAACATAAGACAAAGATCTTTGCGTCCAAAAACTCACATTAATGTGGAAATTGTTAACTTGTTTTGCTAACATCATCTGTTTGGCATGAAATGTGTGAAAGTGAAGTTAGCATTTAGGTAAGAATAATGCTAAAGACGACAATATGGGATGAAAAACTACAACACAACATAGATTTTATATTAAAATGAATTTATTTGTAGCTTTTAAGGTCAACTCTATACACATTTCTTTACAATTCTACAGTATGTATATGTTTGTGTTAGCTAGCACTCGGTCATTACCTCAGTATTAGCTCCTGAGGGAGCGCTGGCATCAGGGAGGACTAGCATGACTCAGCACTTTTCCAAGCCTTTTCATTCAGTTTGAACATCAGATAAAACGTGGTAAAAAAGTGTGTAACATTTCTAATTAACAGTCCGAACGTAGATCACTGAGATACCATCCTGTAAATAAAACCTTCACCTGGTAAATTTGACTTAGCTTTGCGTTCTAGCTATGCTAGATTTCTAACATTATCGCTATTTAGACGATAAATTATCTAAAATGAACACAAACTTCCAGCAGATCTTTCATGTTTTAAGGTTTTAAACATACTCAAGATTTTAAAAAATCTGAGCTTTTTGAAGAGGATATCTGTCATGAACCTGTGCAAATATTTTTGTATGTTTGTTTTAAGTGAAAATAAACAACACTGAAACAACCTTTTTTGCCAAAAATTGCACAGATAAAGTTTATTCATTGATACGTCACATATCTAAAATAATACGTATTAGTATGTACAGCATATAATATATATTTTCACAGCTTGATATACGATTCCCTTTGAAGAGCAAAAAAACTAAACAAATAAACTCACGAAAAGACAGAAACTCCAGAAAATAACGATTCACATCTTCAAAGAAATGCATAATATTTGTCGAAAGTAAAAATCCATCATAAAAATCACAAAGTGTATAAAATTCCTTTAATTTCCCTTTAATATTAACAATCCTTAAAAATAGATTACAGTGTGCACTATAGGGTTTCTCTGTGTGTTGTGACTTCATCATTTTTTTTATCTTTCAGTCCGTTTGTCTGTGCATCAAGTTAAAGGGCGTGTCCCAAACCCAGAACAGGTTTCTAGTGGGATGTATAACCCATACATGCTACAAAAATGCTAGCTACCTATATGTAGCTATCGAGTTGATAGCTAGCTAATCAGGTATTAGCAGATAGCAACGTAATGTAAGCGCTACTGCATGTGATGTAAAACAGAGCTAGCTTTTTATTTTATTTCCTCACACAATCAGTTGGTACAGCAAAACGGTCTAGCCAGAATGCTAATTAGCAAGGCTAAATCACTGCCCGCGTGTTTAACATCAAAGTAATTACATTCTGGATACACTTAGGTGGAACACAACAGGGATGAGATCTGAAATGAAGTGCTAATCTGTCACATATGTTTTACGCTAGCCATAAGGAGTTGTTTATATTTTTACATTTTCCATGAAAATGTAAAAGAAAAGGTGTGTGTTGGTGAAAATCTTGCTAAATACTTATAATTATCCTAGCTGTTTTTGGTGTATATTATAATCGGTAACGTTAGCACTGTTAAGGGGCCAACATAAATATATATTATTTAAAATCATAATTTTTCTTTTTCAATGTTTAAAAACTTCACTTTTTCAGAATATCAAAAGATTTCCTTTGAACAAATGCATTAAAATTTACATTAAATTTTTTAAATTTCAAAATTAAACTTTCGAATTTCAAAATATCAAAACATTTCCTTTGAACTTTGAGATACATTTCTTTTTTTTTTCTCAAAAGTTCAATTTCATATTTCAATTCTGAAATTCCATGTGTGAAATTTCCCTTTATTGATAACTGCTTGATTATTGCTGATGAGATTAAAGTGCACATTCTCCTATACAAAGTTTTTTTTTTACATAAAAAAGCAATTTTCCAAACACACACACACACACTTGCATCCTTGTGCTACGCAAAGTGACAAAGAAAAAAAAAATGACACTCCCCACAACCAAACCAAACTCCATTACCATAATGCCCTTTTTAAATGATTCACATTTATCTGTGTAAATACAATGAATGAACCCCAGACTGCTTCCATGCACAACAGCCCTGAACGTTCGTCCACAGCCGCAAGCATGCATTCAAACCTAACTCTATCGCTAGTAATTCAATGCTACGACATAGCAGCTAACCGTGTGTTTGCTTGAGTATATGAAGAGCTTTCTAAAGAGGACGCAGGGTGCATTGCTGAAAAAAATGGTAGATTTGAAGTAGAATTTACCAGACCATTCAAGGTTATCGTGCTAAAAGTTTAAGCACCTTTCCACACACTCTTTACAGACAAACCTGCAACTGCATTAAACAACGTCGTTACTCAATGTGCAAGTAGAGGGTCCTGATACAGTACATAGTACTTACGTAATAAACATAAAAAAAAAATAAACGTATGTAGACGCACTGCAACAATGGGAGCCTGGTGATGTTTGCTTCTTATATATACACTGTTTTCTGGAGTAGAAGACAAACGCCTTCTACGCTTATTGAGGAAAGAAATAGAAACAAACAGAGCGCCCCCTGTTGGACATGTATAATATATACGTTAAAAAAAACTATTTATAAAAATGGACAATTGATTGTTGCTTTGACTTTAGTGCCCTCTAGTGGACAATGATGCAAATATGTTTGGAACACTAATTTCCATCTGTCTTAAATTTCCAGATGTGCATAGAAAGTTAGATACTAGGACGAGTTTTCTCTACATTTTGGTATGAAATTATCATGTTAATGTCAATATTAAGAATTGATAATAATAATAATAATAATAATAATAATAATAATAATAATAATAATAACAAAGCAGTCTATATTTTGTGAATTACTTTAGTGTCCCTGAAGTGTTTTACTGTGGTGACAGCAGTGAAAAATGAGAAGTGGGAAACAAAGACGGGCAGGACGGAGATAAGGTGAGAAGAAAGGAAGGTGTGACTGAGGTGTGTGATGACAGCGTTATAAAAATGTTACTTACGGTTGGTGGATGAGACTAAACTTGTTCATGTCACTGTCAGACAGGTTCTGTGAAAACACCACAGAAATCAAATGTAAACACACAATGGTAAGTTGGGTGAAAAAAGAGATGAATCCTCCTCACAGCAGAGGTGATCATACACGCGTGTCACCTTCACTGAAAACACGCATGTGAGCCTGTCAGTGTACGGCTGCAATACAAAAACATTTCTGGTCATGCATCACCTCTTAGCTAACAGGAGATGGCAGCACCTCACTAAGGGCCATTTCATCAGCACAGTTTGTTTTTCTAATGTAAACCTCGTGTTATTTTTAAACTAAAAGAGGAAGAGAAATCACTTTAGAAGTACACACTGCACATACAGCAGGAGAGCTGCAGGGTCAGATATCGTTCATTACATACATGCATATATTAACACCTAAGCACATCCCAGGTATAAAGGTAGTTGACTTTGGTGTATTAGAAATAAATTTGAAGGTTATTACAAGTTAATTTCTTTATTTAAAAAGTGGATTTCAAAATATAGTTCATTAAGTTCAACTTCAATGCACTAAAATTAAATTCTGTAATTCTTAAAGTGTTATTTCAGTGTACTTTAAAAAAGTATACTAAACTGCAAATACTTATGGTGGTAATTTATTGTACGTATGGGAAGTATACTTATTTTCAAGCCCTTTGTAATACACTTTTATAATGTTTTATTAAAGTGTACTTTAAATTCACTTCATTAGAAGTGTATTTAAGTAAACTTACAAAAGGTGCAGTTAAACCATGCAACTTTAATGTATATTAATTCTAAGCTGTATTTTAGTGTACTTTGAAAAAAAGATTGCAAAATACTAATTTGGTATAATTATTTACAATACACTATTAGTATGCTTTAAAGTGTGCTTTAATTTAACTTCATATGAAGTCTATTTAAGTATACTTACAAAAAGTAGTCATCATTTAGTGTAGTTATGAAAAATAGACTTATTTTCAATATACAATTGTCAGTATTGTTGAGATTTACAAACATACGGGTAGTAAACACTCAATGACACAATCTCTAAAAAAGAAAGCAAAGATACAAAGATGTGTTTTGTGAGTTCAAGCCTCCATGTAAAGAACCAAAAAAAAAAAAAAAAGAAACACACCACCATATTACACAATTACACAAATCATCAAGCATTTAAAAAGTGTATCTGGCTGCCTGCTGCATTGGGAGTTTTTGTTGCATTCAATGTCTGCTTTGCAGTAAGGCAATTGTGATTTTGCAAAATGAAAGGAAATGATTAGCATAAAATATGCAACAAAATCCCGCTAAATTATGTATTCCCCTCTTCATTCATAATTCATTGCCCTGGGTCGTCACTCGCTCTGTCTCTTTTCTGTTTTCTATATCTGTCGTAATGTAATGAAGATCCATGCTAACAAATGTTTGTGAAAGTTCGGATATTTTGCGTTGAAGTTAGTCTGGTGTCAAATGAGCAAACAGAGAAAGAGGCTAATGTATGAGGTGTGAGTCTAATATGGCGAGTTAATTTAGATATGAATAATTTATGGTCTGCCCTTCATCTGCAGTCTCCTGTGAAACAAGTGTAACAATGATGTACTGTTAAGATGCCTACAGTTGATATTGTAGTTTTTCAAAGCTGTTTATGATTTGATAATGCAGCTATTACCACCTTGGTGTGTGACTATGAGAACGTAGGTGCGACAAAAAAGCAACATATTACCTAGAAACAGGCCTGTAGTATAGTGAAAGCCCTTTAAGCCGGGCTTGTGATTTAATCATTTGTAAATCAGAGAGTGAGATCGCTTAATATGAAAGGCTTTACCTCCTTCAAAGAAGTGAACCTTGGCCTCGCAGATACACACTTGATCATCCCACTGGCTTACAGGAGAATATCGGTATAAAATCAGACTTAGCCTTTTGACACCGAATAAAATATCAAATAGTCCGCCCCAGTTGATACTCAGACACACTGCTCCCACATTGAATTATTTATAGGAGTGTCTGTGCTTCTTCAAATGAGACACAACAGCTCTACAAGCCAGAGCCTCTCCTTTGTACTACAGACCAGGAACACTCAAAAGCAGCGCTCAATGACATCTTTTTATAAACGTAACAATACAGTGCAATTAGCACAATGTGAACAGAAACTACAGTCTCCATGGTCCAGTCTTTTTCAAGTTTGAATGCTTGCTCGCAGTGACGTGATTTGTGTGAACAGCAATGTGTGCGTGCCAAATTTTAAGACGAAGATTAAATTGAGGGAATGCTTTAAAGCCCGCTTCATAATTTCCGCGTGTCCGTCAGGATCCGCTTGACGTCGTCCGCCCACGTCTGCGAATGTCCTCGTGTGGCCAAAAGAAAAAGACGGCGCAGACTGCACAAACAGCAAGCGCATGCTCCCGTTGTTCCACACTCTGGTCCAGTCGGTGGCAGCGCATGTCAGTGATTAACCGTTTCACCGACATTAAGAATTTTGTTACCATCAATTAAACAGTTAAAAACAATATTTTTAGAATATAAATTAAAAGGTAATAAAAAAAACGTTTGTTGCATGGTAAAAGAAGAAAAAAAATAGGTTGTACAATCTGTTTTTTAGCTGCTAGTTAACTTTGCACTACCATGGTGTTTTAAGCTCTTTTTTTTCTGCTCTCACAGCCGACTGCTGGACAGCACTGAGCGGAGATCCACGTGACACATGTCGCTATATAGAGGAGGACGGGAGGGTTAAAATCAGCCGTCCTGCACACACAGAATGAGGGCAGACACACAGCTTGATGTGGTGGACACAGTCTCGGTGGACAGGTCCAGTACCCGCAGCACCTCGTGCACCCGCCGGCCAAGAGTCCACCGGAGGCCGGCGGTGCTCTTCTGGACACCGTGGGAGCGCACAGTTCATCTCCATGTGCTATGTGAGCCCAAATCTCAGTTTCACCCAAAAACAGGGACATGGATGAGCACTTCTTGTTCACATGTGACTGTCTGTTGGACTGACAAACAGCACGTGGAGGTGTTGACTGTGACGCGTGGGACATTTCTTTTGAAACAAGTTTCATTCACAGCTACATGCCTACAAAAGTAGCTTTGGTTCTTTCACAGCAGCTGTGCAAAGTCTCATGACTGTCATTAGGTGAGACTTTCCACATGTTCACAAATTTACACTAAATCTACAAAAATCACAAGTGTAACAAGCTAATTCTGGTGTAAGGTGTTTCTCTCCTTGAAGGCGCTAATATGTTGCTCTGTTTCCTTTATCATCCATTACAAGGAGAGATTTAATGAGGCTTTACTACATTAAAAGGGACCTAACATGCTTTTCCTTATTCTCTGTCATAATGTTACAATGTCAGATGTTCATATTAAATGTGGCCAAAGATCCAAATAATGAGGTAAACGTATGTATATGTAATCATTTGAGCAAAAACCTCAGGCTTCATAGCAACAATCCAACAGTTTTTTCTACTTTTATTGTTGATTTTTCACAGTAGAAAGTGCTGCTATACTCTGTTACAGTCATTCCCCGGCTGCAATGACGGACGGTACAGAGACGCCAAGAGCACAGATGAGGAAGACCCGGAAACGCCGACCAATCAGAGCAGACTTGGATTTTTCTAAAATGGAGCGTCTCAGACAGAGGGGTGCAGGTGTAGCAGCCATGGGCAGTATAAAAATAAAGTGTTTTTTGAACATTAAAGACGTGATCTAGTAGAAACCAAAAATACAAGTATGAACCTGAGCACAATCGGTCCCCCTTTAAAACCTAATCTCTGTTGAAAATGATTCGCTCTCTTTTTAACTACAGCCTACATATATTTCACAGCGCACATATCATTTCCATGACATGTTTGATACCAACACCAAAGCAATCATGACATGTGATACGTCCTTTATCAAGTAAGTGTGCATAGGCTGTCCTTTACTTTGCAGCCACACACAGGCAGCGTCACAACGATAGAGGCTGACAGCTCTTTTGATCTGCTACATATCTCTTTTAACCTGTCTACCTGTGTGAGCGAACATGGCATCAAAAAGATGGAGAATACCTTCATCTACGCTGTGCTGACTGACTGTCCCATCCACGCTGTAGTATATACCAGCCACCCACCACTCAGACAGAATTAGACTGTTGTTTTCCACTGCTCATTCTTACCACTAAATGAAGACATGTAGGTGGAATGTGAACAAGGTGCATTTGATAGCAGTTGAGAGCTGCGTTGCCTACTTACGTGTGCCTATTTACTTGGAGGATTTTTATGACCTTTGCTCCATCTACTGTACGAACATCATATGAATATGCAAAGTAGGCCAAAGGCAATGCTCAGCAGCAGCGGCACAGTCACTGGATGACATTCAGAGCCCACAGTACAGGCCCTCTCTGCCCTTAGACACACGCTGAGTCAAACACAACTTATCATAAACAATTATTCTTCCTTTTCTGCTGCATACTGCTGCCCTACATACGTTTAAAGATCATGTTTTAAAGCGGACATATTATTCAAGTTCATGCTTGTATTTTGGGTTTCTACTAGAACATGTTTACATGCTTTAAGGTAAAAAAAAACACATTAATTTTCTCATACTGTCTGAAATGCTCAGTTTTAGCGACCTGTCTCTTTAAGCTCCGCCTCCTGAATAAGCCCAGTCTGCTCTGATTGGTCAGTGTTTCCGGGTCTTCCAAATCTGCCCTCTCTGTGTCTCTGCACCGTCATTGCAGCTGGAGAGTGACTGTAACAGCACTGTATTAACACTTTCTACCTATATCTAGTATAGTTGTGACATCACAACCTTACAGAAGTCCTGACTGCACGTTTAAAGGCACAATTTCTGAATACGGTTGTGTGCATTCCTCCGTGGATTGAGCGTTTTGATACTTTCACAGTATTTATACAGCACCTCAACCTGCTTTAGAAAGGAAATCTCACTTTTTACAATATGGGACCTTTAAACTTCGAATAATGTTACGCTTTCTAGTGTCAAACTTTGCACATCCATCACCCTGCACAGTGATGCTCTCAGCTTATTTATAGCAAACCACATTTTTGAGTTGAGTATACGTAAGTAAATATGTTTTGTTTCACTCTCACTCATAACAGCTGTGCTTCAACCTACACTACAGCGGCAAAGCTTACAGTTGCTGTTGTAACATCCTCTTACAACAGGAAGTGACATTTCGCAGCGAGCAGGCTCTTTGTCAAAAATAGAAGAGGAACTAGATCATAACAAAGAGCAACAGCACTCATAACTGAAGAGGTAAAGAGTGCCACCTACTGAATTCTGAGATTCACATTTGTAAAACTGACAAATGCCTTTTAGTAATGACTTTTAGAGCTAAAGATGTGAAAACAAAAATGGCAGGCTGAGAAAAGGATGCAGATGGCAGATTAAATATTAACACTGCTCTGTCTGACAGACACGGTGAAGTATGTGGTAAGAACAATGTAGGACACACAAGGACAAAGAGACAAATCACTCTTTATATACACAGAAGGCTCTCTCTTCACAGTGTACTGGTCAGGTAATCCATCAGCTAACTCACTGCTTCTCAAACTTTTCTGTCACGCCGCCCTTCAGAAGCCGAAAAAAAAAAAAAAAAATCCATGTCCTCACCCCCACCTCAGCAAAAGCGATTTTCATCTTCATCAATCATTAACAATACGGAGAAAACTAGTAATAGAACGAGCCATGTCGAATTTGATTCAAATAAATGAGTCAGGTTAGCAAGATAGCCTTGCTAGCATCAGAGCACTTTTGTTTGTTTATGTCACCATATGGTTCATATTCATTAGATTAGATTAGATTAGATCGTCTTTATTGTCATTGTGCAGTCACCTGAACAACGAAATTAGAAAAGCTACATCCGAAAGGTGCAATTAACAAAGAGGCTAGACATAAAGACATATACATAAAAGCTACAGAAATACATAAAAGCTACTTCTATATACAGTATTGCACATCTTTCACACAGCATATTGCACATCATCATATTGCACACATCGTATTGCACATCATATTGTCAAAGTGCATTGTGTTGCACGTGTGTGTTATGAGGTAGACCATGTTGTGTAGTGTGTGTAGTAGTAGTAGTGTTGTGTAGTAATATGTAGTGCATATTAATTGTTCTAACAGCCCATGGAAAGGAGCTATTTCTGAGTCTGTTTGTTTTGCTTTTTTTCATGCAGATTTAGATCCACTCAACATTCTTCCTCCTGGTCATCCTCCCTGCAGGAAGCTCTATTCACCCACAAGGGAGCCCCTTCACTTAGTTTGTCACTATAATGCTCCATCCAACACCAAGGCATCTCCAATATGACAC
>JAOVVB010000034.1:10287619-10305407 GCA_028570985.1 Heterobranchus longifilis | reverse complement strand
TCAGTCACTTTGGATAAATGCGTCCCCCAAATGCGGTAAATGTAAATGCACTCTACCAAAAAGCGAAACTGATCAGGACAGGCAAGGAGACTGAACTACAAGCCAATTACAGGACATCAACAGAATAGTTATAACTTGGACTTTTGACACTCAAATAAGAAAATGTTTAGTTTTTTTTTCTTCTTTGTTTTTGTCGTACATATTATTGAAGAAGTATGGCTTCGTACCTTCTTCTGCAGATATACGGTGGCTCTTTGATTCGACTGTCCAGGGGAACACGGAGATTTGAGGATCTATGAATACTTTGCAATAACCAGCTACCAGACATGATAAATCCTTAGCAGGCACCACCTCCAGTAGCAAAGTTAAGGACTGGTGGGTGAGAGAAAGAGTAACAAAAATATGCGATATGAGTATTAGTCTTGTTTTATAGAGTACCTCTCTGCGTTCCCTGCCATATTGTGTATACCTTTATATCCTGCATGTAGATCTTGACCAGGCTAACACGCTCCGACTCCGGAACGAGCTCCACCCTGGTGATGCTCCTGAAGTCCGTCAGCGTGTTCATGATGCTCAGCTTGTGGTTGATCACCTGACTCACCCCGTACTGCGCCCCCACCAACAAGCTCACCGTAGACTCCCTGTCTTGCAGCTGTGGAGATGGAGAGAGGAGCGTGAGCGACGCTGAAGAGGGTCACGCAAGAGGTGGACGGGTGAGGAGAGGAGTCGGATCTTCAGTTCTTACCATCAGGGTGGCGCTGAAGGACCTTCCCCCGAAAGATTTGAGTTCAGTCATCTCGCTCAGGTAGTTAAGCCTCGCCTGGTTTACCGTCATTGGCTAAAAGACACACCAACACAAACGCGCACACATGTATAATACGCACTGAGAAAAAAGACAAACATAAACTCTCATGAAATACTGTACGTTTCCAGCACACACACACACACCTTATGCTTATATTCCTGTAAAACAATCTTCTTCAAGTGTAAATTGACGGCTTTTCTCAAGTCCTTCTCTCTCATGTTCCTCAGCAGGGTGCTGGAGACAAAGCTTTCCAGTCCCCAGTCCTTACTGGGGACACCACAACACACACACACGAGACAGATTATGAGTATTAATATACTAGAGAATTATTTGTTCTTAAAGAGATGACACTGTACAGCGTTTTACAGTAAATATTTAACGCTTTAACTGAAAAGCAATGGAATTTTACTTTTTGGAATGGAATAATAGATCTATATAGTTTTTTTACATCCCCCAGTATAGAGCTCTTCCAAATGGTTGAGATGTCGCTTCATGTTAAAAGTATTAATGCATTTACAAAATAGATTAGATCCATTTTATTTCTCATGGTATTCTATAAAGCAATCAAAAACAAACACTATTAATATACACAGCAACATTTGATGAATTGTTTTAACATATCAAACCTCAACCAAGTGGTAGAGATGGCTCAATCAGGTTATGTTCAAAAGATTTCTCAATACGATATAGTGATTCAAAATGGCTCTGGACTACTGATGGGAAGGTCACAGGTTTAAACCCCAGCACCACCTAGTTCAACGTTACCTTCAACGTTCTTGATAAACATGTAGCACGGGGACCGTGTGAGACTCACATGACGGTCTTTAGCGGGGTTTTATGAGACTGGCCGGTGCTGGCGAGTCTCTCCTGTATGTGCAGAGCTGCCAGTCTGAGCGCCGTGTTGCATTTCATCTCCACAGCGAACCTCTCCTGCAGGACATCGCTCACACTCTGTACACACACACACACACACACACAAAAAAAAAAAAGAAAAGAGCTCTTTTTCCAAACAGAAGGAACATGTGGAGATTAATGTGTTATTTATTTAGCTTTTTCTTTCACTTAAATTACAACTTTTAAACATTAAGTATGTGCGTGAGTCAAAAATTATCCGCACTCTGGTTATATTAAAGCTTCTCTCACTCTCTTATCGGCGCTTCCCGCCTGATGCTACCGTTTCTCCAAAATGTGTGTGAACGTGTGTTATATCAGTTCATTTGTAACTGCAGTGCGAGCAAAAATGGTGCCCCCCCGACTCTTTTTTTTTTATTTGCTTAATGAAATGTGAAATCAAACACTTTTCCTCAGAAAATATTTTAACAAAACCACAAACACACACACACACACATCATATCACGCACGATACGAGGACTTAGCTTACCTGAGATGATGCTGGGATAAAATTATCCAAAATCAAACCCTGATGCAGTATCTCTCGAGTATTTTACACACCCCGCCATACAAATTTCCATAAAACACACCTGTTGGTAGACATATTCGAAGGCTACGGGGTCGCCCTCCAGCAGCTCCTGTGGATATTTGGGCATGAAGCAGACGCGAAACAGACACCGGTAGTCGTGAGTCTCTCTCTTCTGGACCACCTACACACACACATGCACACACACACACACATACATATACACTGTACATTCATTTCCCATCATGAAAAACACCTTCATAAGGAAACCCATGAAATATGAACTTAACGGCTGATTGATGCTAAGTGTGATTACAGTGTATTTTTACTCATCTTTTGTTGTTTTTGTTTTTCTTTTCAATTTACTCACATATCTGATGAAGAGGTTAACATTCCTGACATCATTGTGCTTTTTACATACTAAAGACTTACCTAGCTAACAAGCTAACTATGGTTATTAGCTAGCTTAAACAGTCATGTGTAAAAGTTAGTGCCCCTTCTTTTAATTCCATGGATTTTTTAAAAACATTAAAACATAATAAAAATCATCTGACTGTAACGAGTCTCAGTATTAGACAAATACAACCTCAGAAGAACAACATATAATATTCTACATGTGGCCGCGACTTCGTTCACATGGAATTTAATCGCATACTCATTTTTTTTTAAAAAATGTACAGAGCCATCTGTTGAATTTTGAGATGAACTAATGATTTTTTTATGATATAATGGCGGTTTCTATTTAAATTTTAAAGTAGCATATCTTCTCTTCCCGCGGGCCGATTGCGATGAAACAAAGTCTGTCTGTTCCCTTAAGCTCGGCCAAACACACCTGTGAAAACCCCATTAAAATTCATTCAGTAGTTTTTACGTGATGCGTGCACAAACAAATTTTCTCATCTTATTGTCTCATTGTGTTAATATTCTGTTTATCCACACTCTATATCTTATTGCCCTGCAAACCCTTGTGTATTTATTAATTGTGATGTATATATGTGTGTGTGTGTGTGTGTGCGTTTTACGTCTTGAATCAGCTCATCCTCGTGCAGCAGGAAGAGTTTAGAGATGCTGTACTGCTGCTCAAGCACCAGTGAGAAGTGCTCGATGCGGGATATGGACAGCTTCTGTTTCAGAGTCATCACAATGTCCTGGTGAAGGAGAAAGCTGCTTAATACACACCATTTAAAGAAAAAAAAAGACATTAAGAGGAGAAGAAGGGAGAAGGAGGCTGATGGTACTTCTGACAATTTGATTTGCAGTTATACAATCACAATTTCCTAAACATGTTGTTTTTGATGCTGTAATTATTGCTGTTCGATGATGTGAAGTATCAAGTAACGTTAATTCGATTGCTTCGTCCTGTTGATGGAATCAAGTTTAAGCTTTATGGCTTGAGCCGATCTCCGCTTCCTCTTTTTAATCGTCAAATTATAAAGTTCGTGGTCAATTCATTTCCCGAGAACAAAACAAACAAACAAACAAAGGGCTGGAGGAATCTGTCGGTACCTTCACGGTGGTCTTGGGCTCGAATTTGAAGGCTTTGGTCTGACCGTTCTCTAAATAGACCTTCAGGACGTTGGGCAGGAAGAGCAGGGAATTGCCCTGGGAAAAAAAAAAAAAAAAAACAAGAATAAATATACGATATTCAGAAAATCCCTTATTAGACAGAAGTGACAAAAAGACACAGATATCTATCCTTAGATCCTCATGACTTTGGGAGATTATACGGTTTATGTTGAGTGAGGTGAAGGTTGTGAGTTCCAGCTTGAGCAGGAATCCTAACCGACTGCGTTCTGCTCGGTTTGTGAACTCCTCAGGATGTTCCTCTACCATACGCTTCTGCATTCGCGCCCTCACACGGACAGCCGGATCACCGGATATCTAATCAATAATCACTCTGCAGCGCCTAAACGTCGATGTATCCCTTAATAAGAACATAATTCTACCTATAAAGAGATCTGCTCAGTTGAGGTTGTCGAGGTGCTCGGTTCTGACGCGCACGCAAAACTCTGTGTGTCCCGCCTTAAATAAACGATTAATTGAATAATTAATTGATTACATCTGAATTATTGAAGAGGCCTGTCTAAAATGCTGCAGCCTTCTATTTTTTCCCCTTACCTGCACTTCTGACTCACTTTGCGCTCTGACATCTAAGGCCGAAATTCATAGATTCTTACGACATGATGAAGATTAATTCCAGACATTATCGTTATGTGCCGATATTTATGTTGCATCCTCGGTGTCATTATACCATAATATACCGTAGAGTGCTGTGAGAAAGTATTTGACCCCTCGATTTATTTTGTTGCATATTTTGTTAGACTTAAAAGATTTAGATCAAACAAATACAGTTTAATTTATTCAATTTATTAAGTGAAAAAAAAGCTGTCCAAACTGGTAAAAAAGTAATAGCCCCCTCTGCTAAATCATGAATGAACTGTGATTAGCCACAATTTTTTTTTCAAATCTGAGTTAAATTTCACTTGCCACACCCTGACTGGTACTGCCAGACCTACTGAATCAAGAAATCACTTAAATAGAACCTAGAACCTGTCTGACAAAGTGACGAACACTAAAAAATCTAAAAAATCAACACATCAAACATATGTATCAGTCTGGAAAGGGTAACGGAGACATTTCAAAGGCTTTGGGACTCCAGTGAACCACGGTGAGAGCCGTTATCCACAAATGAAGAAAACTTGGTGAACAGTGGTGAACATTCCCAGGAGCGGCCAGCCTACCGAAATTACTTCAAGAGCACGACGACGGCTCATCCAGGAGCTCATTAAAGAGCCCAGAACATCATCTAAAGACCTGCAGGTCTCACTCGCCTCAATTAAGGTCAGTGTTCATGATTCAACAATAAGAAAGAGACTGGGGGGCAAAAGTGGTGTCAATGGAAAAGTTCCAAGGTGAAATTCACACCAAAAAAAGCCACATTCCAAAAAGCCACATTTGCCTTGATTATCACCAAAAACTTATTCTGTGGACTGATGAGACAAAAGTTGAACTTTTGTTTCCCGAAGATGTATGTGCCGTTACATCTGGCTTAAAACGAACACAGCGTTTCATAAAGAGGACATCACTCCAACAGTCAGACATGGTGGTGGTAGTGTGATGGTCTGGGACTGATTTGCACCTTCAGGACCTGGACGATAGTTGATGGAGCCATGAATTCTGATCTCTACCAGAAAATCCTGATGGAGAATGACGGGCTGACAGTTCGTGACCTCAAGCTCAATCAAGCGCACTTGGGTTAAGTGTGTCAAGTCCACTTCTGAATGGTTTAAAAAATAATAAAAATAAGGTTTTAGAGTGGCCTAGTCAGAGTCCGGACTTAAATCCCACTGAGATCCTTAAACGTGCTCGGAAATCCCTCATTCCCAGGAGTCAGTGTGTGTGGCTGAATTTAAAACAATTCTGCAAAGAAGAGTGGGTCAAAATACTTCCACAATGATGTAAAGAAAGCCTGTTTTTTTTTTCCTCAGCACTGTGTATAGTCTATAGAACAGGAAGATGTCAAAAGACATGATTCACACTGTGTGATGTGATCCACACCACTTTGACAACATGAATTGTTCACAGTGCTATCTGTGTAATTAGTTCAGGGGTAAAGTGCGTTCTGAGACGCTTTTCTTCTCAGCACGGGTGTAAATAGTGGCTGTTTGATTTACTCCAGAATTCCAGTGAACTTCAGATCCAATATAAACAAGCTACTTAAAACACTGAAATAAATGTGTTTGATCTTTCGAATGATAACCTGATGAGCCACTGTTGTGCGAACATGAACACACCGACACCAGTTACCTGACGAGCACAGACACTTACACGGGTGTGAACACACAGAGAAACGTCTGCATGACACACACAAAGACTCAGACACCACGGCTAAGTGAAGCGTGCGGCGAACCTGCGAGTGGCCGTTAACGACCACTTCCTCGGCGAAGCGCACCTTAACCGGGTTGGATTTTAGCTTAGCCCTCTTCTCTGGGGTTATGAAGGACGACTTCGGCCCCTGACACAGACACACACACAGAGAGAGAGAGAGAGAGAGAGAGAGAGAATGTTGCGAATACAGGACACGGAAACAGGCGGCTACAGCGGATACAGAGTCGGCTAGGACGTGCCAGGAAATATTTTTTTATGTTTCTTTACTTTTATTTCTACATGATAAACCACTTTATTATTTATTTATTTTTCTTTTTTTTAATGCACGCTCAACAGAAAGTAATTGAAGAAATGGACAAAAATATGTGTTTGTGTGTGTGTGTTTATACACTCACCACTGTTACTCTGAGGACCGTCATTGTGATGGTGTCCTGGGACTCTCTATGTATAAGAAAAAGAAAGTGACAAAGACGCACACACACACACACACACACACACACACACACACACACACAGAGAGAGGGAATAATCGCAATTCGCAATTCCAATTCGTACCATGTGACATCATAATGAAGGATTATACTACGCATATAAACACATGTGCACGTCTAGACGTACTTGATGACGTCAGACGCTTGCCGCGGAGAAAGATCGTCGACAGCGACATTGTTGATTTTCACCAGCTGATCGCCGGGGAAAAGTTTGCCGTCTGCAGGACCACCTATGACACACACACACACACATGATTCAGTTATATCAACACGATTACATCATCATCTTGACTACACTGGAGGAAATTGGGTAAAACCCCGTGACGTGCCTGAGTAACAGATGGTCTCACACACACACACACACACACACACTACTTCCTGTCGATGTCCGTATCTTCCAGCCAACTAAACCACACACACACACACACACACACACACACCTGTTAGATACATAAAGTAAAAATCCATTCGTATTCAGAGCACGGAATCGGTGTGTGTGTGTGTAGCGGATTACCCGGGATGACTTCGTCCACCAGTGCCGGAGTGTGTGAGGACACGGTGAAGCCGTGGGACTTGAGCTCGGGGTCCAGCGGGATCTGAACGGTCACTCTGAGTGGACAGGTTCTCTGGTCCTGAGGACTGGTGTCGGCTCCTCGTCCGTCACCGTCCAACACGCGCTCTCTACAGGGAGTTAATCAGGACTTAACCACTCACACACACATACATACACACACTCACGCACAAACGTGTGTACGTACCTGCTGGTGGACTCTCGGGAACGTCGAAGCCAGCGTCCCACCACCTGCTCCACTTTGCTGGTCCTGCGTGACGGAGAGCGGCTGCGGTCCCGGTCCTCCATTGTGCTACACACACACACACACACACACACACACACACGTAGACGCAGGTTAAAGATGATATCACATACAGACTGAGTATAACGGAGCGTTTCTGGTCCTTGTTATTCATCAGAGACTGGAAATGTCCATGTAAGCACATGCACTTAAACTGGAGCGCATTAGTGAGTTTTATTATCTTACAGGACATCATGCTAGGTGCATTGTCTCGCAATAATATAATCAGAGACTGCTTTTTCATCTTTGCCAAAATCCATGTTCCTGGAGTTGACTTGTCATCAATACAGCGGAAACTCGGCATGCGGGTTAAATCCATTCCCGAGGCGAGTTCTTAGGGTGAAATTTCGTATTGTGGAACGCCTTTTCCCTTAAGAAATAATGTAAATGCAGATAATCCGTTCCAGCCACCCAAAGACATTACCAATGTTACCAATTTCCGACACTATAATCATATTATAGACAAGAAAAGACATGTAAACAAAGTAAATGATATAAAATATGCTTCCATCAGTCGTATGCTGAGGTAAATTTCTTGAAAAATTTCAGTTCTTGAGGTAAAAAATTAGTAGAGATTAGCAGTTGGTAGGCCAAGGTACCACTGTATACTGTTTGATGCTTGTTTTGTTGACCAACACTAGAGATTTTAAGGATAGGATTTTCCTGCATTAAATATTCCATCTTGATGATGACTTGGACGTCTTGGACACGACTCGTAAATACGCAAGAGTTTTTAATTACCAGCACAATGCATGACTACACCAAGAAGCTGAAGCTAATAAGAATTTTCCTGGAGGGTTTTCGAGTCTTGGCTTTGCTTTCGTCTGAACTAGATCTTGACTCATCCTTGACCTCTGTAAAACTTTTGAATCATGCCCCGCTACTAGAGCTGTGAATAACGGCTAGACTGTCTATTTAATGTGCTTCGATTTTAGATCCGAATTAATATGACAGAACTAACGTTTAACACCTGGTTTGTCTCAGGGCACCTACATTTGTTACAGGTTTTCCAACAATGAAAACTTCTGAAAGTTACATTTGTTGTTGATTGTTTAAAGGTCATGTCACATGCGAAACCATTATGCTCCACACTCCAGTCCAGCAGATGGCGATATTGCATCAACCGCTTGTAAACTTAAAAGAAGAAGGTGCTAATCTCGTGAAACAAGAGTATTTTGCCTGTACGTGTGGTATCGTTTGAAGAACCCGTCCGTTTTAGAATATTTCACATTTTAAATTTTACCAAAATAATTTGAAAACGCAAATCGATTCTGAATCGGAAAACGACTCATCGATTCAGTGAATCTAATCATCTCACAAAAAGAAACTGTACAACCGATTTAATCGCTTTAAGTCTCTATAGGCTAGTCCTGGTCTAGGACTCAACATGGTTGTCGTGACTACAACCAAAATTGGGACAATTATAATCTCAATTATAATATAATCTCAAAAAGATCTCCTCAGGGTCAGTGGTATGAGTGAGTAGCTTGTTACGTGAACATGTATGGCGTGTGAAACGCATTCCAGCTAAGTGCTCTTTTTTTTTTTTTTTTTACCGTAGTGCACGTGACTTTATGTTGTGTCTGCCGAATACAACATGTCCGCTACGCCAAAGTGGTTTCAGATGGACGTAAAGCACAACTGGGATCACTTTCTCTCCCGGAGGGATCGCATCCCACATCCTACACGCCCGTTAAAAGCACATCATGTGTTATCACAGACATGCCAGACAGCTCGGTGCCGAGAGAACGAGAGGGAGAACGAGAGGAGGAGGAATCCGTGCTGGGCTTCGAGGACATTTTGTGATCTTGGGTTTCACTAAATCTGGTCAGCAGCGTAATCCATCTCTTTGGCAGTGATTAGGATGAAGGCGAGCGTCTGCATCGTTTTCAGAGTTAATAGTAAAATCAGTAGACTCCCGTATTCGATGATCAGTCATCAGGAACATCTGTATAACCTCATCAAGGGACAGACTGGAGGCATGGATACCTGGAAAATCTTTGCCGCGTAGAGACCCCTGAAGCGTGTCGAGAAGAACACTATCCAGGGCATGACCCCGACACTGAAACCACTCCGTCTTTTTTAAAAGCAGATAATCACTTTCCTTTCACATCCTGCCCACTTAAGGGCTTTCAATAGTGCTTGTAAAGAGATGCACGCGGTGGTACGTGGCCTGTACGGGGCTAACATTAAGTGCAGACTGGGATTAAATTGTCTCTCTCTCTTGATCTGTAAATCACCAGATCAATAGGATGGACTTTAAAAGTTTGCCTCGTGATGCAACAGCGGAGACGCGGGTTCTCAGTACTTCACTTCGTCGGGTAATTCGCTTGCGCCAGCCGTTATCTCTCTCTCTCTTTCTCTCTGGCTGTCTCAATTTCTTCCTCCT
Source organism: Heterobranchus longifilis (assembly GCA_028570985.1). NCBI lineage: Eukaryota > Metazoa > Chordata > Actinopteri > Siluriformes > Clariidae > Heterobranchus > Heterobranchus longifilis. Next base: position 10,295,563 of record JAOVVB010000034.1, on the reverse strand, counting down.
CCTCCTCCCTCCCTCCCCCCCGTCTATTTTCATGGCCGTCTAAACTTCGCTCTTTCGCTTCCCTCTTTTTCCCGCCCGCTCTCTATTAGATTAGAGGGCACTGAAGTGAGGCGTAATTCCGTTTTATGCCCACCCTGTCAGTTTTCAAACGCTCTACAAGAGAGAGAGAGAGAGAAAGAGAGAGAGAGAAAGAGAGAGAGAGCGATCCCAGTCTCTGACAGAAATGATGCCTTCCCCTGTCTGGGGTTCAACTCAGGGTTAAAACTTCTACGTTTTGTAACTGCTGCGTATGAATGAAAGGATACGTGAACCTCTCGGGGGACTATAACGACAGAAGGTGCGCTTATAGTCAGGGATGAAGTGGCAGGCAGGCGACCCTTAGGGTAATTGGATTGGAGTGAGTGCGTCACATGACCTGAGCCGATCATGGGCTCTTGCACACACCCGCTGAGGATGGAGGAGAAACAACAAATACTCAGTCAGACGCAGCGCCTGATAAAAGAGTCCAAGAGAGGCAAACTGGCCGTGCTGTCTGAGTGGAAGGGGCGGACTCCGTCTCTCTCCTCCTGTCAATCATAGGGGAGCGAGACCTCGCCCCAAATCAATGAACAATACCTGATTTAACAATGTAGAAGGGAAACATTCATAACTGAGCTTTCAGTAACTGTATTTAGCATTTGCAACACCAATACTAAAATATTTTCTGAAACAAACTCTGAGCAAATACAAAGATTCAAGCTGTAGTGTTAGGGCAAGTGATGAGGAAATGTTCGGAATGTTTGTTTTTCAATTAGAATGTGCTGTAGATTCTGGAGGCGGAGCTTCGCGGGTCGAAGTTGTGGTCTGAAGTGAAAAAAACAACATTATCAAAGTGTCTAATTCGGCTCTGAATAAAGAATCGATTTGTAATCCGGAGTGAAATCGTCGCCTAAGAGCAAAAATCGAATACTTACACGCCCGCGCGTGAACACTTACCGCCTTTCCGTGTCAGGGCTCCATCTGACAGAAAGCGTCGCTCACGCTGCACCGTGCACTGCGCAGTTCTTTATCCATTAGTGCTGGGTAGAGTGGTCCGCTCTCATTTCAGCGCTTCGTCAGCATTTATTTTGGTCTCACGTCCATCACGGAGTTGAATTCGCAGGCTCTCGCAAATCTGTGGAATAAGGTGCAGACAAACAAACAAAAACAAAAACAAACATCAAAATTAACGTCTCGTCAATACATTAGAGACGTCTTCTATGATAAAATAATAATAATAATAATAATCTGATCTTATCACAGTGATTAAAGCGAAGTGGACGGCGGTGCTCCTCTCCAACAGCGGCACTGAAGCGTTCGTTATGAGATGGCGACGCCTAATTGATGCAGACATTGTGCTTGTGTTTACTCTCCACTCACAAAGATAACCGTGAAAGCGTTTCCAAATGGAAGAGATCATTTATCAGAGTGACAGGAAGAGAAAAGAGAGAGGATACTCCAGCGCTGTGCTTCTCAACCCGAGATCGTTAGATGCTAATACTGTGATAATGGCGATGCTTTGATAACTAGCCACTTGAGCCAGAACACAGAAATTATCATTAGCATCATAATTCATTCTCTCACTCTCGTTCTCTCTCTGTGTGAGGATTTTTGTTTCCCTTGTTCAGGTTGAAGGATAGAAAGAGAGTGAGAAGGACAAGAGAAAGAAAGAAAGACAGGAAGAGAGACAGAGGGAACGCAGGCAGGCTTAGTGTTGCCCCTCCGGCCCATTTCCGCTCCTGAGTGCTGAATTATTAATGCGTCCTGTACAGAGACGGGGCGAGTGCACCTCCTGTGTTCTCCTTCCTTTGGTTTCTACTATCCATCTGTCGCTCTTTTCCTCCCTGTAGCCTGGGACGGCATCTACTTTTCTTCTGTAAGACTCAGCAACCTGGTCGTGAGAAGCTAATTCTCATTCTGGGTGTGCGCACATTTAACAGACATTATATACAGTATATATAAATATATATATATAGAGTATATAAAACAACAATAAAACACTGATGGGTCCGGTGAATATGATTTGCTGAATATATCCTTACTATGTATCACCTGTCAGGATTATGATTGATTATCAACAGATTATGATTTATTTCTTTATTTAATCAGTTGTTTTGCTCCGCCCACACATATCCTTCTTGCAACTGGTGTAACTAAGCAACCACGACTTGTGGAGCTGGCGACTGACAGAAGTGCGATTAACAGGATGAAAGTATTTCATCTCTTAGTGGTACTTTAAAGTCTTAGTGGTACTCTGTAGCCAAAAGGTGAGGAGAATAAACCATAGAGGTGGTGGACGGTCCTGAGAGACGTACAGGATTTTCTTTATATTTACAACACTTATTCCACTTTAGAATATCAGCTCTGTTTAACTTCCGGGTTCCGGGGTCAAATCCCAATTAGCGGTAAATGGAAAACTAGTGCACAATGTAGGGTATACAATCCCTTTGTTCCACACCCCAAGTAGTGCCCTTGATCAGGGGTTAGAGAGGGATTTGGGATTCAGCCTTGTGTTAGAGGCTGGTCAGCTTTGAGGCTCGACTTAGGACTAAATAAAACAACATGTAAACGATTCAGAACGTCTTAGAAGTTTAGATTACTGCAGAGACGGCGTGTTGTTTAAGATGACATAAAATCAGATGTTATCAGATGTGTGTTCATGCTGAAAGTGCTTCTGTGACTGGGTGTGAATGTGGGTTTTGGCAGGCAGCTGTGATAAGTGATGCACGTCTAACGTCTAACCCTAGTGGTTAGTTCGTTCCGCCAGTCGCAGAAGGATATGTGTGGGCGGAGCAAAATAACTGGCTGAATAAAGAGACTAATCATAATCTGATGATAATGGATGGCCGTGCTGGATATCAGCACGGCTGTGATAATCTACTGTATCATCACATTAGATCATTATAACTTTTGTGTGATGTGGTCAGGACTACCTGTACTTGCGTAATAGGAAACTGAAGTGTCGGAAGCAGGAAAAATGTGAGAACATAAAGTCCTGAGTAACTTTGATCTGATTGCTATTGATCGTCTCCAAAATCCACCTTACATCCTACAGGAATCAGTGGCAACTGTGACCTACACAATAATACCCAGGGTGTTTTAAATATTTCATGTTTAACGTTATGACTGACAACTGATTTACAGAAGCGTACAGATTATTCAGTGGCTGGACAAACTGAAACAGAAGAGGTGGGAAAGTATCTATGTGAGTAATGTTTACACTTTAATGTTTAAACCTTTCCCTTTGACACCATGGTTTATTGGTCTTAAACATGGCTGCATATTTATGATTTATTTTAATTGTAAGTATGTACGCATATAGAAAAGTTTGTTTTATACTGTTTATTTACCTGAAAAAAACACAATGAGAGAGAAAGAGATTAACCTCCAGAGTGCATGGCATTAATAATTGATCCAGAAAATGCTCTGTCTCGCTCTTTCTCTTTCTCTCACACACACATAAACACATGGTAATGTAAAAAACTGTGCCAACAGAATAGCAGAAAACTCTCTCTCTGTGTTTGTTTGAGCGTAAGTGAAGAAATGCACAACAATAAAGAAAGAAAGGCCGTGAAGTGTACTGACAGAATACTATCGCTTACCAATAAAACTCGCTCTCTCTAATATATATATATATATGGACGTACAGAAACACATACACACTGAAACACAGGGTGCGTTTATTTATGTCGGCTCGCTATTAATCGAAAAGTTAAGAGTTCAAATCCCAGTGCTGTTGACACACTTGGACTCCTGAGCGAGTCTTTTAACCTTCCGTTCCTCCGTGGTCGATGATAAGCTCCGCCCACAACAAGCGTCCAAGACTGCCAGGACAAATGGATAAGAAATAAATCACTCGCGTGTTTATAGGAAAATAATCAGTGATGGAGTTGAGAGAGAGGAAAGAAGTTTTAATTAAAGAATAAGAATACTTTTTCATCCTTTTAGAGTTAAATATGTTATATAACAGAAACTCGTTTTCTTTTGAAGACTTTCATGTTGTGGAAAATCACGCACTGACACTGGAGACTCCTTTTTATGTTAAAAAAAAATACTAAGTAAACAATGAATGCGATAAAATTGTATACTTAAAAAGAAGAACAAGTGCTTTGATATGCATATCATCAGACAAAATGAAACAGTAGACGAGCTAACCATAAGCCTGACCGACGTTTAGCAAAAATGTCGAGCATGATGTCTGAGAATATCTGAACAGCCTAAAAATTTTTTTTAAAAATCCGATCGAACAAATTAGCTAGACTGTGCATTAAGACATGCGAGTGTGTGTGTGTGTGTGTATGAGTGCGCTCAAAAAGCTAAGTGTGTGTACGTGAGCATCCACGAGTCCCTAAGCGACATTAGCACATTCCCATTAAGAGCCTGGTATGTTCTGTGGATAATCAGATCCTCCCCCAGACCTTACAGTCAGTATACTTTAAAACACAATAAACAGCTGCCTTTAGTCATCAGCTGCCCGGAAACCTGCTGTGATGGGGTGTGTGAGGGTTTTTTTATATACATATATTTTATTATATATACTGTATATAGTGTGTGTGTGCAGGAGAATAAATGGTAAGAAGGTGTTGTGTGTAGAAATCAGCATGTATCTGGATTACGCTGCAGAGTTTTCCTGCAGGAGTCCCTCCTAAAAATAACCGCATAAATGAATTATACTCTCAGACCTAAAGCGCTGACTCATTCTTTCTTTCCTTCTTCTAAGACGGATTAAATTCAGTCATTCATATTTGAAATGGCACTCATGTTCCTGATTGGCTCTCCTTTTACGGATACAAATGCGAATGTTAGCAAGAAAATAATGTGTAACACAGCCAGTGTTTGCCGTACACATGGAAAAGTATTTGATGATGATAAACGCTGTGATCGTTTTTTAATAAAAAAAATGAAAATAACAAGCAATAAATCCATGTTTGGGCAATCGTAACATTGCAGAGTTATCTTTGACTGTTATGAAGAAACTTGCACTGGAAACTCCTTCCTTAAAACTTCTGACAAAAAAAAAAAATATTCACGATTCGAATTCTGAACATGCTGAAAAAATATGATAGCGTATTAGAATACGCGTATTAATATAAATCTGTAGCTGAGAATCTTGTCAGAGCTGAAAATGAGCCAACACTTTCTGGCTAATCAGAAATGAACATGTCAAGAGATTAGCGAACTAGCTAATAATGGCAAAAACCAAGTCATGCTGAAAGATAGATACATGATGTGAATTGTTATTAACTGAGTGAATAGTTTCAGTTGATAAATTTCAATTTACCTGATTTACTTTAATTTATATACAATTTTAACATTAAATCATTATGATAACATTAAATAAATAAAAACACATTTTAACTTTAAATTATTAGATTTATGTTGACTTAATATTAAACTACAAAATGTATGTTACATTTTACATTCATAACATTAGTTTTAAATGATATTGTTCAATTTATGGACAATCATTAAAGTTATGTTAACTTTACATTAAATTGTTAAATTTATGTGAAATTGTTGCATCTAAATTGCTAAATAAATCGCAAAGCGATGTTTAACGCATCATTTATATATTTATAACCGATTTCAGTAATAAAAACCAATTAGGACAACATGCTAAGGCATCATTTTTTTAGCTCTTCATTTTAGAGCGCAGCTGCTACGTGTTCTTGTGAATATTTTTCTTTGGGTATGACTCAACTTTGTCGCAAAATTTTGACACTTGCATTTGCGTGATTTTCCATTTATTCTCCTAAATTATTATTAAAACCTAATGCTTTCAAATATAGCTACTCCTCCAAAGTTACACTAATATTTCACTCACAAAGAAACGTGTATAAGGCACAGTTGCTTGGAATAAGGAGAGAAACCATCAACAATGAAACCATCATCTAAAAGTAATCCAGTTTATTGCAAATATATTGTTTGAGCTGGTTTGTAAAATAGCACTTGATCCACAGCTTATTTAAACTAAATACTAAATCGAGGTTGTGATATTGTAAAGTGTACATGGGATGGAGCTATTCTATCAAAATTTTAAGCTGTCCAAGGATGCATTTGTACCTCCATATCAGCGTTTTAGCACATCTTAAAAAACACATTGCGTTCTTTTCTTCTCTTGCAATATGTTTTCCTTCTGAGATTTATTACCACTTAGTACCAACCTTAAACTTCCTTAAACTGTTTTTCTCCGCTTCTGGCAACACGATCAAGTAAGTGGATTTGCGCGGCTTAAAGACGTCACCCAGGTCTTTGTCTCTTTGTCAAGGCCAATCCTTACACGCTCATCCTTCTGCATTATAAGACAACAGTGTGTCCAAGTGGGAGTGTGTTGTTTATTCCAGCCTGCATTCATCTGTTTTCACTCAATGAAACCTTCACATACTGTATCTAATGCTAACTTAACACTGTTAAAATCAATGAATTATACTGATTTACCACTCATCATTAATTATGTTGAATAATCATATCCATACACACACACACATCTGAATTCACACCTACATGAACTCCTAACTATATTACTCCTAATACCACTTCTGTTTGATTAACTCAGCTTTATTAATGTAAAGTGTTTTACACATTGTTAGTGTTAATTCAACACCAAATTCTCTCTTTTACATATTTATATTAACTATTAGATTAGAAAAAATGATTAAATATGAAATAGTACCCACCTCTAATGTGCAAATCTATGTAGATATGTAGATCATCTCAGGTAAGAGAATTATCCATAAGCACACAGGTGTATATGGAGTGTAAAGGGAAAAATAAATCCGTTAAAATCCGTTTAAAAAAAAAAAAAAAGCCGTTACAAATTTTAAATTTTTAAATTTTGAGAGAGGGAGCCGCGCGCACGGCGCACGAGAGGGAAGATGGGTATAAAAATCTGCTCACAGCGCGCGCGCTTCACACATACACGCTCTCTCTCTCTCTCTCTCTGTGTGTGTGTGTGTGTGTGTGTCTGATATTACGTTCCAAACTCAACATGACCACCAGGTGGCAGTAGTTTACGTCACCACCGGACAGTTTACCTCAGCGATGACTCGTTTCAGTGAATCAAATGATTTAAATCGGTTCGTCAAAAAAAGAGAGTCGATTTTCGGTTCCGAAACTTGTCGTTTTGCTAATATTTTTCTTTCTTTAAAAAAAAAAAATCTTTTACAAATGTTTACAAAAATATGTTGCTTTAATTTTTATTAATAAACAAAAAATAGCAGCTCGCATAAATACATGATACGCGAGTCGACTCCTGTGATTCAAAAACCGACTCGCGAATATGAGCGTGTTTTTCAGCTATGAGAGTTCTTCTTAAAGCGTCAGTGTTTCGTGTAATCTTATTTCACCTTATAAATCATAGGAACAACATGACTTTGCAGCTTATATATGCGAGTCGACACAAAACAAGAGTCGGATCAATGAGCCGACTCGTTTGTGGATCACTCATCAGTGCACTGTAGGGACAGAATGTAGTGTATTAGATTGAATATTAGTTTTCTAAAAGAGTAATGACTACACTTAGGTTGTGCTTCCAGAAACATTAAGAGTTAATAACCAATACACTATTTGGAGTCGGTCCCCCTTTTGCAGCTGTAGAAGCTTCCACTCTTCTTGGAAGGTCGTCCACAAGATCTTCGAGTGTTTCTATGGAAATTCGTGTCCATTCATTCTGTAGAGTGTTTATGAGGCACTGATATCGGATGAGAAGGCGTGGCTCACAATCTCCATTCCAGCTCATCCTAAAGGTGCTCGATGGGGTTGAGGTCAGGGCTCTATGTTAGGACCAGTCACGTTCTTCGACACCCAACTCATCAAACCGTGTCTTTATAGCCCTTGCTTTGCTGCCACAAAGTTTAGTGGAGCATAGCATTGACCAAGATGTCTTGGTATGCTGAAGCATTAAGACGCAGCGCAAAAATAATCTCG
>JAOVVB010000034.1:10217907-10236348 GCA_028570985.1 Heterobranchus longifilis | reverse complement strand
GGTAGCAAGAAGAAAAGGGAGCCGCTTTCAGTTTGGTTTTTAAAGCAGCCGGTGCCGAGAGGAATCATAAATTAAGGATAAATGAGGTTTAATGTCTATTTATTTCATATTTTACTTTATTTACATGTCTGTTCTAAATGTTTTGATTGTTTTTATATGCAAAAATATGATTACAGTGTTGCAAATGGGTAATATTGGTAATATATTTGAGTGGCAGCAACAGATTATCTACATTTACATTATTTCCTATGGGAAAAGGCGTTTCACAATATGAAATTTCGCCTTAAGGACTCGCCTCCGGATAGGATTAGATTCATATACTGAGGTGCCACTGCATTACGCAAAATACTGTATATGTGGGGAAACTACTTTTGCCGTCTCTACAACTCAACGCCAGTTTTCATCATATATTAATATGCAAATATTCACTGGCAATTAATACTGATTAAAGTCCAGCTTGGATGGGTGATCAAATCAGGAGGTGTTGATGAATCTTCTGTAACATCAGCTCATTTATTTATTGCGGGATGCTTTGTTTTAAGAAAAAAAATCAAAACAAAACATTGTTTAAAAGTATGTGCACCCTCGGACCTACGGTGTTGATTTGAAAACGTTTTACTGCATCAATAATCGGCGGGCGGTGGTGGCTCGGGGTGTTAAGACTCTGAGTTACTGATCAGGAGGTGGACGGTCGCCATGTCGGGCCCTTGAGCAAGGCTCTTAACCCTGCGAGCCAGGCCTTCTTAACCCTGTCTGCACCGTATTTCGGGGACACCAGCCTACTAACAAGAAGCTGGGAAGAATAAAGAAGTTCACTGTTCAGTAATATATATATATATATATATATATATGTTACGAATAAAAACTGAATTTATAAATTATAATCCAGATATGCTATGTGGATTTGCTCGAACTGCATTGAGTAAGCAAACACAGCTGGACCCAACATCTACACAGACACATTTTTCTTGTTGTGTTCTGATCTTTAACTAGACTTTAACATTTGGTACAACCATCCTGTACTATAACCTAAAACTCAGCCTAAAATGTAAAGAAACACTGTACAGTGAGCCTGATCACGGCTGTGTCCTAAATCGCTTAATTTCCACCTACGCAGTGCACTAAATAGCCCGTGAACCCAATGACGTCACAATCCTCCATAGTGCACGAGTCTAGACATTAGCGAGCGGTTTGAGACTCCGCCCCCTGAGAACAACCTCCAGCTTGTTTTGGTTTACAAGGCAGGCAGCCCTTAAAAAAAAAAAAAAAACCACATAAAAACAAACTATTATTTCGTGTATTATTCCCGAAACAGATTCCCGGTTATATTAAAGAGCGACGTGTAAAGGCCGGACACGTAACACAGTTGAGAAGTTTATTTAGCACACACGCGCTGCACTCTCTCATATCCACGTGTGTGTGTTTGCCGGGCGCGTGAGTGCTTACAAACGAGTTAACACGTGAAATACGGCATCGCTGAAGCGTTTCAAGGACACACGCGAGCTCTAAGAGAAAGACCTGACACGTTGGCTTTGTTGCAAAAATATAATCTGACCTACTTGCTTAGTTTTCCAGCTTTGAAACGAAACAACACAAGACCCAGTCGAACTTCCGGTTTGTGAGTGAGGAAGGGGAAAAAAAAAAAAAAGATGGCCAACTGTTCACTATCACGGAAACACGGCGCTACAAGCGTGACTATCCCGGAGTTTCGGAAAAGTTATGCTCCTTACCTAGTAGAGAGTATATGCAACTATGAGGCATTTATTTAATTAATGTTATTTAATGTATTCGTTCTGTTCCAAAGAGAATGTCACAAAGATTGAAGTCTGCTGCTTCAGTGTTTTTAGATCTTTTGTCAGATGTTACTCTGATATACTGAAGTATAATCACAAGCATTTCATAAGCGTCAAAGGCTTTTATTTTCGATTACAGTGTTGACGCTTCTTCAATATCTCTGAGCCATGATACAGCACCCCAGGAGCAGACAGTGTTAAGGACCTTGCTCAAGGGCCCAATAATGGCAACCTGGTGGAGCTGGGACTCAAACCGCTGACTTTCCAATCACTAAGTCAGTGCCTTAACTCTCTGAACTACCACATTTTGCACAGCTATACTTCTGGGTCACATCCAGACTGATGGCAGCCCATTTTTGCATAATCAAGGCTTGGAGTTGGAGTTGAGAATTTGTGTGTTTTTGTTTGTCCCCTGGCCTCTTGAAGATTGACCACAAGTTCTCAATGGGATTAAGGTGACCATGGACCTATAATTTTAATGTTTTGTTCCTTGAGCCACTTAGTTAATCACTTTTGCCTTTCTCCATCATGCTGGAAAAGGACTTGTTTGTCACCAAACTGTTCTTGGATGGTTGGGAGAAGTTGCTCCCTGAGGATGTTTTTGTACCATTCTTTATTCATTCATGACTGTGTTCTTAGGCAAAATTGTGAGTGAGCCCTCTCCCTTGGTCGAGACACAACCCCACATATGACTGGTCTTAAATGCTGTACTGTTGTTGGCATGACACAGGACTGATGGTATCGCTCACTTTTACTTCTCTTTTCCGGATGCCCCAAACAATCGGAAAGGGGATTAATCAGAGAAAACGTCCTCAGAAGTCCATTGCCTGTACCTTTTGCAGAATATCACTGCTGCCCTTCTTGAAATGTATGAAGGTGAGCGCTACCATAAGTCCTGTATCATGCCAGCAGTAAAGCATCTTGAGATTCATGTGTGGGGTTGCTTCTCAGCCATGTGTCATTCTCTAACTTTTGGCCATGGATGTACACTATATGGACAAAAGTATTTGACCAAACAGTGAATTATGGAAGGCCCCTTATCCCCAGTGTAGGGCAATCTTAATGCCTCAACATGCCAAGATGTCTTGGATAATGCTATGCTTCCAACTTTTTGGCAACAGTTTGGAAAAGGCCCTTTTCTATTACAACATGACTCCGCCCCTGTTCACAAAAGCAACGACTATAAAGACATGGTTTGATGAGTTCGGCGTAGAAGAACTTGACTAGCCTGTACAGAGCCCTGACCTCAACCCCATCGAGCTTCTTTGGGATGAACAGGAACGGGGATTGCCAGGCCTTCTCGTCCAGCATCAGTGCCTGACGTCATAAATGCTCTACAGAATGAATGGGCACAAATTCCCACAGAAACATTACAAAATCTTGTGGACAGCTTTCCAAGTAGAGTGGAAGCTGTTATAGCGGTTAAAGGGGGACCAACTCCATACTGAAGTATATGTATTTGGATACAATGTCATTGCAGGTTTGGCCAAATACTTTTATCTATTTAGTGTAGCTTAAATTGCTGAAAAGGTCAATGCTGGTTCTGAGATAAAGGTGTCAGATTGGGTCAGGGTTCTCATTCTGACCTCTATACACCATCTACAACTGGGGCATCAGCATCACATCACATCAGGACTGGACCATGGAGCAATAGAAGAAGGTGGTGGTTATGGTGCACTATGGAAGGTAGGTGAGCCAGAAGAGTAAGTGTGATGCTCTGGGTAATTTTCTGTGTCCATTCGTGTGGATGTTACCTTTACCTTTTATGGGAATGGTGTCCCCTGATAGCTGTAGCATCATCCTTCAGCAGCATAATCCTTTATTGTTATGGCTGATGGCGGTACGGTGGTGTGGTGGTTAGCACTGTCGCATTATACCTTCAGGGTCCAGGTTCGATTCCCAGCCAGGTTCAATTCCCATCTCTGTTTCCATGGAGTTTGCATGTTCTCTGTGGCTTGGAGGGTTTCCTCTGGGTACTTCAGTTTCCTTCCAAAGAAATGCTGATTAGTCTAATTGGCGTTCCCAAATTTCCCCATAGTGTGTGAGTGTATGTACTGTATGTGTGTGTGCCCTGCAATGAATTGGCAACCTGTCCAGGGTGTATCCCACCTGTGGGATAATGAGTGAGTGAGTTATGGCTGATCTCTGCATGTGTATATTTACTATTGTACTTCAGTGCTATTGTATATTCAGTGCAGATGTAATAAAATCATATAATCATGGGGTTGTGTTTATTTTCATGAAATCATTAAATATAATAAATTGCTATTACAGCGCCGTGAAAAAGTATTTGCCTCTTCTGGATTTTTTAAATTATTTTTTTAAATGATTATGATCATCAAACAAATTTTAATATTACCCACCTTTGAATGGCTCAAAAAAAAAAGGTTTTGGAGTGGCCTAATCAAACTCCAAACTTAAATCCTGTGGCATGACTTTAAACAAGCCGTTCATGCTCGAAAACCCTCCATTTTGGCTGAATTAAAACAATTCGCCAAGTAGAGCGGGCAAAAATTCCTCCACAGGATGTGAAACACACGTTACCAGTTATCACAAACGCTGGATCTCAATTGTTGCTTCCAAGGATGGCATGAGCAGTTATTAGGTTTAGGGGACAATTATTTTTCCAAATAAAGTCAGGTAGGTTTGGACAGCTTTTTTCCCCCTTAATAAATGAAATCATCATATAAAAAACTGCATTTGGTAATTACTCTGGTTCTCTCTGTGTATGTAATATTAAAAATTGTTTGATGATCTGTGTCATTTAAGTGGACAAACATGCAAAAAAAAAGCGGGGGGGGGGAGGGTGGCAAATACTTTTTCACAGCACTGTAATGTGCCCTTTGTTCCTTTTCTTTACCATCATGTCCAAGAAAAAAAAACTGCTGAAAGGTTCTTTGTAGCATTAGAGGAAGAGAGACCATGAAAAATCTATTGCCATATTTCTGAAATCTCAAACGAGTAATAAATGAGATAGTTTAGGAAAATACAATTAATTCTTCAAAATGATAAATATTAACTTGACCCAAAAATCCTGCAAAAGCTGCATGGTGTAATCCAAAACAGATAAAAACCAGCATTTGTATTAATTTCCAGTGAAAGTGTCAGGGTGCTAGTGGAATGTGACCTATATAATCAGAAACAATCCTCAAAATGAACTTATGTGTGTGTAGGTGTGTGTGTGTCTGTGTGTGTGAGAGATAGAGAGAGAGCAGGAGAGATTTTTAAGCAATTATTTTACAACACCTCTGTCAGATACTATAGACAATTCAGGGGATGAAACAATCTTGGTTTGAATGGCACCTCATTTCCCTGTGCATGAAAAAGGCCGTCAAGCTGAAGCGTCATTTCCATTTCTTTGACTTTTTTTTTTTTGTTCCAGAATAAACGCCTAGCGGTTGTGAGGAAATCGCCCAGTGATCAACAAGGACAAGATCAGGCTCTCCTCTTCGTCTTCTTATCTGATCAGGATGCTTGAGCGTTTTTTGATTCGGTAAAAGAAGTCAAAATGGCCGCCTCTTCACCCTTCACGTGCACATCAGTACTGCCTCCTCTGATTTTAGGTGTACCAGAGAAAATTAATTATCCAGGTCCTGCAAAGACCAGAATTATTTAAGGAGAATACATCCAGGAAGCGTCACTGATTTACTGATAATGCGAGTTGAGAAGCTGTATAATTAAACCTCATGACAAAACAGTACTATCTCAAGTATTATAACTTAGCACTTGTGTTTTTGACACTTCATTCAGCGATGTCAGTAGTAATTAATTGACACTCTTTTGGTATACAATGGCATGGAAAAGGACAAAAGAAAAATCTTGCTTATTCAAAAGCAATTTCTAAAATACAGAAGAAAAATAAAGTATGTGGGGAAAATAGCCACATTAGAGATGCTTTTATAAATAAAATGCAATATTTGTAAAAAGATTTGTGAGGCTTTAATTTATTATGTTTTAAATCAAAGTTTAAATAAAATTTTGTTTATCAAAAAAAAAAATAAGTTAAATGTTTTTAAAGTGATGATAATTGTTATATATATATATATATATATATATATATATATAAAACGTATATGTCAGTACAGGATTTATAGACTTCACCAAACTCATCACTGCGTGGCTGTATGGACGGGAATTACTCTCATTGAGAGGTCCTTTAGCATTCAGGGGCATTGTTAGTGGAGTGTTTGGGTCTTGTCATGGGCTGCGGAGGCCCGGTTTGACCCCTATGTGTCACTACACGTCACATGGGGTTCGGGAACAAAAAGCCTCATGGTGAAACCTCATGTCCTCTTTTGTTTGGCCTGGTGCTGGGCCAAATGTGTACACCCAGGTTTACAAGGCCAAGCCCGGCTCTGTGCTCTCCTCTTCTCTCACACGCACATACTCACACACAATAACATGTCTTGCTATTGACAAAGGCTTATATATACTATAACTATATTAAATATACATATGCTTGCTATTGTATTAAATTGATTGTTCACTTTCAAGATCCTGGACTATTATCTTTTTTGTTTATTTGTTTGACGCCTTTAAAATCCACTTTCAAGGCAGGATTTGCAGAAAAACAAAGAAGTCTTTTTGGCAAAACAATAATAAAAAACAAGTAAATTGTTACATTATTGCAAAAAAAAAAAAAAAAAATCACCAAAGTTTTAACTTTCATTGAAACTTTTTGTTTCTTTTGGTAACCAGCCAACAATCCTAATGGAACCCCAAACCAATACAGAGACATAATAATAATAATAATAATAATAATAATAATAATATTTAAAAAATCCCACACACACCACAAAAACTTAATTAATGCTGTTGATCTTTTCCCTCCTATTTATTTGTTTACTTATTGTTTTAATTGTCCGCTTTGGTTCCTGCGTCTCGGTCTAACGCGATTATTTCCGGTTCCACCCGGGCAGCGCGCACGCCTCACACAGCCAATCAGGGGCCCTCCCGAAAATAATTAGAGTATTAATGAAATTAATGAGGAGATGGAAAGCGGGCGCGTTTTGTCAAATAAATATTAGAATGCCACAAGAAAAAAAGAATAATAATAATGAGAGTGAGGAGGAGGGAATGAATGCTGAGACTTTAGGCGAAACAGTGGAACTGCTCAGAATTGCTTAGATCCTAATTTCTGTTTTGTGTCTCTCTGCATCAGTTCATTTCGATTTTAGAGGGAAAATATTTAATTATTTGTAAATGAGCTCTGACGTAAATTGTTTTAAATAAATTAGCTTGGAGTAATATTGTAGTCACTATACACTAACTTTACGCCCTATATCCATAGATTGCATTAAAGAGGAAGTGTGTGAAGTTAGTGAGATGTTGGAGCTGCTCTGGATGGATCAGCACCTCAGTTGGTGTATGGATAATATCTTATTGTTTATTAAACCATTTGGTGAGTCCTCATGACATGTGGAAAGGGGACGTGGGCCTTCCTGGATCCGACCATTCCCATCATCACCACCACCATGACCACTACCACCATCATCATCATCATTGTCACCACCAGCATCAACAGGGGATTAGTTCATCAGTCAGAAGAGGTTTGTATTGATTTGCTGTGATGCTGCTTTTGCAGCCCTTAAAACTCAGAGAATTTTAGCCGTTATATGTTCTGCTGATTTTTTAAATAAATATATATAGGGCTCAGGATTGTGCAGAGTGACTTTGTAGGCAACATGATGACCTGAATTTAATTCATTTTCATTTTAACCAACTATACAAACATGACTGAGCAAAAAAAATTAAAATGGGTCACACAGGCAAGAAATTGCACAGATACACATGATCACATGTTTTTATTATTGTTTTCGGTTGTTTCTGTGACCAAAAAAATTATAATAATATGCTTATTTTGAGCGTTCTACATTTATGCAATGTTGTTCTCATATTCTGGAAGGGAGTAAAATTTACATGTCCTACCTGACATTTCCGAAAACCCAAATGCACAGTTTAATGTCTGAAGCCCTCACATTAACACACACCAGTAAGGCTTCCATATAAGCACTTCTTTTTTTTTTTAATTTTTTTTTTTAACCTATGCTGTGTTGCCGGCACGTATCTGTGCTGCTTGAGTTTTAAGAGTTTTAATGCCACTCTCAAAGCATACGCTTTCTTTGCCTTTAATTTGTCACCAGTTCGTGGACAAATAATATTTTCTATTTTCAAGCAATTCTATTATTATTAGTAGTAGTAGTATTAATGCATGATCATTTTGCACACTTCAGGTTAATAAAATAAACACGTTAGTGGCAAAATTCATCAGCATGATGTAAGGAGAATAAGTTCTTACATAAACTCCAAAACACACCCCACAACCCCATGATTTCTGCTGCTTCTGTTCATGTGGACACACTAAGGACTAAGCAGACACCAAACATTAAATGCAAACTAAATCTGAAACTAAGGTGAGAAGAGAGAAACGAAAGCATAAGCCGAAACTATGTGAGCGTAGGTCGATGAAGGCCTAAGTGTGTGTAAAAACATGCCATGACCTTTCTTATACAAACCTGAGAACACAGAGAGAGAGAGAGACAGACAGAGAGAGAGAGAAAGAGAGAGAGAGAATACTGTGTCGTTTACGGTTTCCCTTCCCCATGCATGACACCTAGACCTGCTCTCTAAATCAGGATGTTAAATACAAACACCCTGTTATAATACTGAACACCTACAGCAGGTACTGTATTTAAAGCTCCAATATAAAGCAGACACCAGTTACCCTGGAAACATGAAATAACTGTTATCTGTATTAATTGATAAATTCATACATGTAATTCAATGCAAGTTACTTCTTCAGAAGCACTCTATGATAAGTCCACTTGTATGTGCTAACTTGGCAAATTTAATAGACACCTTAAGTCAGCGCCGCTAATAACTTCTAAGTCAACCCTGAAAGTGTTAAATCAGCACTCTGAGTGTTACAGTATGAGGTAATCCATAACATTACAGATGTAACTGTAGGCAGACTGCAAGTAATTTAACACTGTAGCTGCTAATTCAACACTATAGGAGATAATCATGTGACATTATTAATTTTACAGCACATGCCAATTCATGACATTATACATGCTATTGTGGGTCACATGTTAATTTACAGCACTATAGAGGTTATGGTAGGTTGTGTGTTAATTTACAGTGTTATAACAGTTACTGTAGGATATATGTTTAGTTTACAGCCTTATAGAAGTTACTGTAGGTTATGTGTTATTTACAGATACTGTACAGATACTGTAGGTTAGGTGTTAATTTACAGCATTATAACAGTTACTGTAGGTTATGGGTTACGTTTACACCGTTATAACGGTTACTGAGGTGTTAATTTTACAGCACTATAGAAGTTACTGTATGTTATGTGTTAAGTTTACAGCCTTATAGAGGTTACTGTAAGTTACATGGATATTGTAGATTGTGTGTTAATGTGTTATTGTGTGTTAATGTACAGTGTTATAGAGTGTACTTTAGGTTGTGTGTTACTGTACAGAAGGTTATGTGTTCATTTACAGAGTTATAGGGGATACTGTAGGTTATGTGTTTATTTACAGTGGTATTGAAGTTATTCTAGGTTGTGTGTTAATTTACACTGAGGTTATTGTGGGTTATTTGTTTATTTGCAGCGTTACTGTGGGTTATGAGTCAGTTTACAACTTTATTTATGTTACAGTAGAGTGTGTGTTAATCTACAGTACTACAGATGTTACTGTAGGGTGTGTGTGTGTGTGTGTGTTAATGCAGCACTAGGGTTTATTCCTCTTCTAATACCCCCGGGAATTAACCCTGAGAGTCGTTTATATCACACACACACACACACACACACACGAGCCATGTTGCAAATATATACAGTATATATATATATATATATATATATAGCCTAATGTTTAATGGCACGCGTGACCTTGGGTCGGTATTATCCCCTCTGACCCGCGGGCTACATTCATTTAAAATTCTCATCCCGAGCTTCATTATCTTGCCTCCGAGCTCCAGGAAATACAGCAAGCCGTCATTATTATTATTATTATTATTATTATTATTATTATTATTATTATAATTATACAATATTTCTCGCGACTTCGTTTAACGAAGGTATAAAGTAAGCAATCAATTATGAGGGACAAATTCAAGCTAGTCTACTTCCTTCCATTTCTAAATAATAATAATAATAATAATAATAATAATAATAATTAGAGCCTACAGGCGAATATTTTGCGTATTATATACATTTACATATATATATATTTACATAGTAACAGTAACAATAACTAGAATAATAATAATAATAAGAAGAAGAAAAAAGATGCGCAATAACGCAGTCGAGACAATTTGCGGGACATTTTGTTTTCTTTAGCAAAAGTTTTCGCGCTTTTGTACTACCTGAAAACAAACAAAAAATCTACCTATTTAGCGATCCACATCTGCTTTTGATTATCTGATATATATTATTTGAGATTCCAAAATGCATTTACTATATTTACATTAATATTTATACTTATATTTCATATACTTTCTGACCAAACATCGGTGAACAGGGTCGTGTCGATATTACTCCTTTAAAAAAAGGAAAAAGAATAAACGAATAAATCACCAAATTAAGATATTAGTTATTTAAATAAATACACAAATTTAGCTTGACTTCACACATTTTTGTTTCCTCAAAACGTCTTGCATTTAAAATAAAACCAATTTTTTTTTTTGAACACTGAAGCAAACTTCAAACTCAGGAGCAAATCATAATCCAAAAATCACTTCTTACAGTATGGAATAAACTCCTACAGTGCGGGTCTGACTGGGAGCTGTACATTTCTGTAAATATATGTGTTTTACTGTTTAATGTATCCAAACATTGTATATATTCTGTATAGTTATCCTTTACTTTACTCAACTCATGTCATCATGCTATTATGCAACAAGCATCTACAGTATCTCTTAAGGAAAGGTCGTTGTTGAGGTCAAAGTCACTGAGGCGAGTTAAACGCACTCTGTGGTAAGAAGAAGAAGAAGAAGAAGAAAAAACAAACATGCTGTCCTTATAAATCAGAGATTTAAACCATAAATTAAACACATAAAGACTTCCCCTGATCTCAAAGCTATATACGACAAAGATCCTGGGGGTTATTGCAAATTATAGAATCACTTTAAAACGATCAGCACTATTTAATGCCACAATGTTCATGTTTCTGTAGCTGATTGGAGGTAATCGGGGAAGAACTTTGTGCTCATCCTGTACATTATAACATTTTGTATTTGCGATGAACTTTTAAATAAATCAGCATGTGCTACAAACAGATTTTTACTTTTGAAATTTTGGTGACATTTTGTAAACAGGAACTAAAATGTATCTAGTTCTGGATGGATGTGGATGAAGTTTATGTATGAGAGAGAGAGAGAGAGAGAGAGAGAGAGAGAGAGAGCAAAACTTGTTTTAAAAAAGTTTCCTAAACAAGTGTAACAGATGTGCGCGCGCACAGACAGACAGACAGAGGAAGAACGAGATAGAAAGAAAAAAGAGAGAACTTAAGCGCGCGCACTGAACGCACGACTCTTTCTCTCCCTCGCTTTCTCTTTTTCTCTCTTTTATCTTCCCTTTCTCCTTTTTGCTCTTTTGCCCCCTTAATCGTGTCGCGCTTTCTCCGGAGACTCTTTTCCACCTAAAGCGTTTAGTCTCAGGCCGCTGCACACTCGCCACTGCGCCACGGGGAGCGGAACACTCGCTTTACTGCAAACTGCACCACGCCAAAAGCAGTGCAACACAACAACAAAAAGAAGGGCAAAAAAGGGAAAAAGAGAAGAGGTGGCGGAAAGGATTTTTTTTTAAGAGAGAGAAAAAAAAAAAAAAACGTTGTTGCTCGGGTCGTCTCTGTGTCCCAGTATGGACTTGGATCAGAAAGCTCCATCGGCGCGCATCGGACGGTCGGGTAAGGCCCTGCTGTTTCACTTTCTTCCTCTTCACACCAACTTGCAAAACTTTTAACGCGTATGATAACATCCCAGACGCACTAGATCGAGTGCAGTACACACGACATACAATTTCAGCTGGTCTTTTATTTGCAAAAACTTAGTTGTGGATACCAACAGCTGGATTAACAGCTACAGTGTTTATGTAAAGTTTTATCCACTTTCAGCGTTTCTCTGAATTGCATTCTTTCGTATATATGTATATACCTAAGATAGCTGGCTATCATAAAATTACGCATGGACATGTTGAAGTACTACAAGCAAGAAATGTTTTTTTTTTCCTTTTGAACGCGTGTGAAAGAAATGCGGCCTGCAGTGATACATTTAGCCTACACACACAAACACAAACACACACCCACACACACACACACACACACACACACACACACACTGCTTGAACAGAGATGGAGTTGAATCTGTTTATACTGTATAATATATAACATGCATCGGTAGCCCGTGTGCATGTATGAGCATGCGTTTTTATTGATTTATTTAGCAAAATACCCAGTATAAATAGAATACTGTATATGCATATATGACTTGTGATATTTTGTTTTGTCAAATGCTGACCTACAGAAAAAGAAAAAGAAAAAACATATAAGCGCTTCTTCCATGTTCCAAATCAAGGCAGTGTACAGTGTACCGACTTTAACTTTGTACACGTGATTTCTTGATCTTTCGACTTTGGGCCCTTGGTATCAATTAATTAATTAATTCATCCTTTCTTATTTATTTATAAAAACTATTTATTTACAAAAAAAACTGCCTCCTTTGCGCAACAGGTACGCAGTAGATCGAACCAAATTGGTGGCTTGCAATCAAACTGGACGAGGTGTGATTTTAGGAGTTAATGGTGCTGTAAAGTGTGTTGTAATGTTGGAACTGGAAACTTTGGATACTCCAAAATCAGTTATAAAAATTAATCGTGCATTAGAATAATATAAATTTAATTGCACTTACAAAAAGACCAAATAATACTGATATATCATTATCTGATAGGCTATATATATATATATATATATATATATATATATATATATATATAGCCTATATATATATATTTGCTGAGGGTTGTATCTTTTGTACTTTTAAAAAGCATGTTCCGTACTTCAAGCTATATGATTGAATATTATCAATATGAAATATCAACTGAACATTAAGAAACAGAGCAGTGAGTGATACGTCATATCCGGATTGAAAATGCGGAAGTACTATAAATGTATCAACAGTAACAGCTTGTGATGCGCATGCAGATCACATTGAACCTATTTACGTTGGGCTTTTCTACAAAACTTTAACACATTGATACAGAATCCATTAGATGCATTTATTGCAAACAAAACAAACAAAAAAATAATGATGTATTACCCCCGCTTTACACAGACACACACACATATAGAAAAAAAAAAACACGAGATCTTTATAAATCTACTTCATCTAATCTATCTAATAGAGCATAGGCCAGAGGTATTGCATCATCTAAGCTACATTACCTCTCTTTGACGTGGGAGTAAATGAGTGCTTGCAAAATCTCCAGGATTGAATTAACACCTAGAGTTCATCATTCAGCACTGGGGGTCTTAAATCTGTGATGGAGCTACATTTTGTTGGTTGACGGCATTTAGGATTAAGACGTTTGAATTTAAACACGTGTGTATTGTTAGAATTAATTTTTTGTAATAATCCAATCTAAACGTTATAGAGAAAATTTTGTCATGGTCACGCCGGTGTGCAGTGCAACTCGTTTGCATGCTAGATAAGATTTTATATATATAAAAGTATATACTCGATATAGCTACCTGTGATTTTTTTTACTAATACTTTAGTAATAACTGCTTTCTTAAAATGTAAAATGTATTACATTTTTAAAAATATTTTTCGAAGCAGGATTAATCTTTGCGAAAGAAGATTTGAATTACAAAAAGTGACTAAATCGTACAATTTTGCTTTTTTTTTTCCTTTATCCCTTTATCGTGCATTATATCTGTCATATCCACATATCCAGGTGAAAATATTTACAAATCAAGGTATAAACAATTAGTGTAGCGCCACAGCAAGTAGATGGTACACTTTTTAGAACCCCATTTTTTTTTTGTTTAAAAATAAATAAATAATTGCAATTCGTTCAAAAACATTCGTTTTTGGCTCAGTTTGACTGACCAAATCGTTCCAAGTAGCCTAAAGAGGCAAGCCCGAGTCCAGATGTTTGGCTCTGTCCACAATAATGATGTTAATTTACCTCCAATCTGCTTCTTACAGACCTAACTACCTTTTTATGGTACTTTAAAATTTTTTTTTATAATTTTACACTTATATGTACACTTTTACACTTTTACATTTACTCGTAAATATCACTAAACAGCGACAAAACAATTCCCAAGCGATGGTTTTTAAAAAGAATACGTCACTGTAAAAATCAACGTGAGGTTTTGATTTGAAAGAAGCGCGCGCGAGCTTCCTCATGAGAACAGTTTAAATTTTAACCGTCGCTCGTCTGTGAAGTTTAAAAACAGTAACAACAAACATCAAACAAGCAAACAAAAGTACTTAGCTAACATGCTAATGGGAGAAAATCCGTGTTTGTTAGTGTTTGTAAACTTTACCTGCCTGAATAATATTAAATTATATGTACCTAAAAACAATTTGACAGTTTATGTTTTTTACTTCATTCTTTAAATTAAACCAAATAAATAAGTTAATAAATAATCAGGAATAATTAAAAAACGATTTTCTTTCCAAGTCGGTAATTTTTTCAGGTTTACACGTACGCTACTCAGTCTGCTGTGTAATTATAATGGAATACATAAATGACATTTATATAATAAAATGTGTATATTTTTTTTACAATAGTTTTTACTTTACCTTAAAGACGATTTTAAGCGGTTTGGGGCGTAGTGCAGTGCAGTAGGTCACCTGGCGTGCGTGACGCGCGTGCACTTGCACGACCTATAGGCGCGCCCCCTGGCGAGATGCGCTCGGTGAAATACGTCGCGTGAACAGCTGCTACCCAATCAAAAACATCTATGTTTATATATAAACTAGTAATCTATTTACGTTTAATAAATATAAAACCATGCAAACTGTATAATTATGTACACAGACCGGTAAGAGTAAGTAAAGTATAGCATTAACTAGCGTTGTCATCCACATTTAAGCTGCTCTTCTCCTTTGGTTTTCAATCGAATTTTATTAATAAAAACAAATATCAAACAACACAAACAAGCTTAAAATTTTTTTTTAAGAAAAACAAAAACAGGGACGGTTTTGTGAAAGTTAAAAATCAAACAATATCTACGTCGTTTATGATATTAAAATGTACAAAGCACAGATAACGAGAAGCGTTAAGGGTATCAATCAGTTCATACTTCATATCAATCTTTGTTTTTTATTTATTAATTATAATATTGTAAATCAAATCGAAAAACATTATCTCATAATATAGCAACCCTTGCACTATTTAAGCATGTATAACGCATACTATAAAGATCATATAGCTAATGTACAACAGCAGAACCTGAACTGACCAATGATACATTTTTATTATTGACCTTTTTAAAAAAACAAAAACAAAAAACAAACTAAGTCTGTCTAATACTTACAAATTGTTAAATTATTCGTTTATTTATTCGTGCAAAAATGCACGGAAACATTACTTCTAAATCTAAACCTAAATATTGAAAATAATAAATTATACAGTTATATAATGAAGTTATATAATAAGTCTGATTTATGTGTCCTACAGCTAAGCTATATTAATCAGTATATAGGATATAATACACTATATTTAAAATGAAACAACTTTGTTATGACCTTGACCGATGAATTTCTTAATAAATCAGTTAATTAATTAATGACGCAAATGTTAAATTGTATATTTACAAAAGCAAAAAAAAGCACAAAAAGTTTTTTAAATTTTTTTAATGATAATAATAATAATAAAAACGAAACAGTAAATCAGCACCTCGCCCGCTGGCGGTGTGATATTAGACAACGTTTCGGATACCACACGTCAGCCTGCAAGAGCGTTCTGTCAATCAGCCAATCAGCATCCTCAGAGTGTGAGCTCGACTTATGATTGGCTGACGCGACAGCGGAGGCGCTGCGCTGTGATTGGCTGGCGTGCCCCGTGATTGGCAGAGCGGAGCGGTAGATTCGGAGCTCCTCAGCCCCGGCGCTGTCCACACGAGAGCGGGTTCTGGAACGCGCCGCTCAGGCACACACTCACGCACTCAGTCTTTTAAAACGGACGGACGTTGAATAATAATTTTAATTTTTTTTAATGTAGAATTCCTTTACCAACCAGCCTGAGGAGGGTATTGATTCGTATTTACGCTGCAGTCGCAAAACTTGACAATTTGATTATTAATAATATAATTATACATTTTTATATATATATATATATATATAGATCTTCGTCCGGGACAAGAAGCTCGGAGCGCTCGCTCGTGCCATGGCGCGTCACAAAAAGCGCGCGTTATACGTGTAAGATGCGGCGTTTCGGTGCTCACGTGCAGACGCTCGCGCTGTCGGAGTTCCAGAGAGCGGCTTCTACAGAAACTCAATCTGATGGGACGCTTGGAGTTCAAGAAACCAATACGGGACTGACGGAAGGAAGAAATGCTCCGGTTTTGAAGGTGTAAAAATAATAACGGGATTTTACAATTTACGATTTACATCATGGCTGATTTTTCTTGACCGGTGCATGCATGCTTCCTCTTCGGATTGTTTCATCCACAAGGGTTTACTGCACAACCACAACTACAACCAGAACCACGGACCTTCCTTATGCATTCGACCAGACATTACTGTTGAGCTTATTGTTGGCTGTGATATGGTGGTTTTTCATTTTTCAAGAATTCCTCTGAAGATCAAATAACCACTTTTTTCTCTCTCCTTGGGGCGTCGTTTAATTAACTCTTTGGCTTTTTTCAAGTTCATTTTTAATTTTTATGTTTAAATTGAAAGTGTTGAAGAACCGACCGAACGGACTGAACATTTCAAATAATAATAATAATAATTAAAAAAAAAATTAAAATCAATCCATTTTTTTTGGTTTTGAACATCACATCGTTCACGTCGTTTAACGCGCCTGGAAGTGGCCGTGACCTCTGACCTATGGAAATTCACTGCAAGCACGACCCGTTCGCCGCGATGCACCGTAAGTTTAAAAATAATAATAATAATAATAATAGTAATTATAACAATTCATCAAAAGAAAAATCCCTTGTGCATACTGATTTGCATTTATTACATTAAATTACAGACATCAACATGTCCCCAGCGTCCTCACGGTTGGGTTTTGCACATTAAATGTCTAAAAGCTGAGATATTCATGTTTTGATGTTTTGTGCATAAAGTGTGAGATTTTATAAAACAATTCCCGAGAAAGAATAACGCGACATGATTTACATTTTCTGAATTTCTGCAGTCTGACCTGCAAATAAAGGTGTAGAAATGTGTATTCTTTCCTGTGTGGCTGAGGTGAACATGTCTGTACATTTTTCGTTTCTTTTACAGAAACCTTCACTTACTGCTTTTGTGAAAAGCATGTATTCATGATGGTAAAAGTGACAAATAGAAAAGTACGCTTACTTTGTGAGTTAATGGTGTGTTGGGATTTTGTGTTAAGCATCGTTGTAGCTGTTTGGTTAAATATTTTTTAGAGCTAAAACAAGGATGAACTTGGCTCTTACAATGGGCGTCAGATAAACACTTTGAGAAATACTTGCTTGTGCTTGCTGCTGGATTGGTACTCTCAAGAGCGCTTGGTTGCTTTGCTTTTTGCTTCTTAACACAGTTATTTTTTTTAAATGATGAGCTGAAGAGCAGTGAATGCTAGACTACTGATTCACAATTCTAAAAATATGAACAGTTATTTAAATTTCATGTTTGGTTTCAAATGACCACTAATCGATTCTTTATCAATCATGTATAAACATCCAGTACTGACAGGATCTTATGGGAAACAAATGAGTGTTCTAGAGAATCCCTTCACCTTGTTTTGTATCATATCAATCTTTCTACAGTCTCTGAATATCAGCGAATCTATTTTGCGTCGTTCTGCACTTTACTTTACTGTAGTCTGGAAATGTAAAGCAGCATGAATGATTTGCTTCTGACGTCCAGTGACGAAACAAACAAACAACAACAAAAAAACAAAACAAAGAAAAATCCTCTAATGAGCTCCTTGAGTGTTAAATGAACTCTGACATAATCACATGGGTCATATTATTATTATTATTATTGTTATTGTTATTGATATTATGGATATTGATAATAGTAATGATAATAATAAGGGCAAATTGATGCATATAAACATTGGATGTTTTACTTGAACCCTGAAGATTGAATAAATAAAAAAATAAAAAAATAAACAGTGATAAACGCTTTTGTTTTAGGAAAACAGAAGATATAGTTGATATCATTAATATTATTACGATTTAAGAAAAATTACAAAGCAAACCCGACTTAATTCGTTATTAATTTGGCGTTGTCTTTGGTTGTTGTCTTTGTTGTTGCTGTACTGGGTGTCTGTTTATTTTCTCCTCCCTTTAAATATGGTCTAACAATAATGCTATTATTATTATTATTATTATTATTATTATTATTATTATTATTATTATTGCATTCTCTCTCTCTCTCTCTCTCACACATACACACACACACACACACAAACACACACACTTTTACACAC
>JAOVVB010000034.1:10204335-10217807 GCA_028570985.1 Heterobranchus longifilis | reverse complement strand
CACACACTCACACACGCACGCACGCACACACACACACACACACACACACACACACACACACGAAATATATTACGCACTTTTTTGAACGTGCACGGTTGTAGGACACACTTTAGTTTTTTATACACAGAAGCTCTGGTGGGAAAAAAAGAGCAAAAAGTAAATTCTTTTTTTTGATCGACTTTTTTGGTTGCATGTGCAGTTAGAGATAAATCTGTCTGATGGTGAATAAAGCACATAAGCGATTCAAGAGAGGGTCTAATTATTATTATTATTATTATTATTATTATTATTATTATTATAATAATACCATGGGAAGTTTTTTTTTTGCAAGTAAATTTTTTTTTGTAAAGCCTCCTTCTTTACAGTTAAAACACCTGTTTGGAGCAAAATAAATCTCATGAAGAAGTAAAGGTTTTGTGTTCTTCCGTGTTTTTTTTTTTTTGTAATTGTAATATCTGTTGTTTAATAATTTAGTAATGATTGAAAATGCAATGTGACTGAGATAAATCATTAGATTTGGGCTAGGAGAGCGGAGTTAATCCGTGTGTATAGAAAATACAATACATTTCTATTAAATCCTGTTCGCGATAATAATAATAATAATAATAATAATAATAATAATGCAAGCATAGGCTTTTACTTATCCTGTAGGATACGGTTGCCCATGTGAAAGCATTAATTAATTAATTAATTAATTAATTAATTAATTAATTTCTTTACTTGTTTGGCTGGGAAACCTTAAGCATTCATTGTGGGATAAATAAAAAAAAAAACAATCAAAACCTACAGGAAAAACAGTTTTTTTCGCATTTCGTCAGACATTTCTGTCAGAATAACGCCAACGCTGTCGGAAAAGCCACGCCCACAAGGATGACGCTAAATTTCCTCACAATATTTAGCACTTCCTTACAAAAGTCCAGGTTGAGCTGAACTTGAACAGGGAGGATGAACAGGTTTCTCTGTCAGTTTGCTTTCAAACGTGATTTTTTACATTTTTACATACGTCATCACATCCAAAAATTGTGAGAAATCTATGAAAACCTGTATCAGTTCCACCCTTGGGTATTCTGAGGGTGCTCTAGAGAGGCCGTGGTGTTTGGAAATCTGTACTCATTCATTCACATTCATCTTACCTTTCCTTTTCATTTCTTTTCAGTTATTTAATCTTATATCAAAACCATTCACTTTATCCAGATCAGGATTATCACGGTTTAACTAGTTGCAAGTTTGGGAGAATTCACATTTATTTGGCTTGGGAGACCACCTACAATCGATATGTTGCTGGTGAGAAACTGATAATCTGATGCAAACGCAACATGAAACTCTGCACAGATTGACACACAAGCTCAGACTCTGAACGCTGGAGCCGTGAGGTGCCAAAGATACCTGCTACACCGTTTTTGATTTGATTCGGTCCATTTAAGCACTTTGCTGCATCCAGCATCCAGAACATGGTGCACCATTTGACAAACCAGTGGTCCATGCAGCAGTTCTGGTCTTTGGCCTTGTTGTAAACGCTTGTTAATCTTGATACGAGAATGAGTTAGATCACCTAACGGAATCAGGTGTTGACCCGCACAAACAGACTCGCCTAATGTCAGGAATAGTGCCCTATTCTATGGTCCCTATGAAGTGTTTTTCGAATACCTTTTGAAATATTTGATTTTGTCACTAGCCTATGGAAAAAAATGTTCACACTTTTAGACATGTCTATAAACTTCCAGAACACTGCACTATATACTGAATACCACAAGAGTTTTTTTTTAATTTTTTTTTTTAACTCTGCTAACATGATAATGAGAGAAATTTCATCCCCCCCACCACCACCCATCCAACCCTTCCACACACACACACACACACACACACACCGCACACAAAACCATTCTCTCTGTTTGTTGTCCGCATTTTTAAACGAGGTGGCGGTTCACTTGGCAGTTTTCATTTGGGCCTGTTTAAACTGCTTTGGCCAGATAAAGGAGCGTAATGGGAGCGCGTCGCTAATCGCGCTTTTATTTTCTGGATGGAGGAGCACGAAGGTCTTCAGGCCGCTTCTCAGGCTTTCAGGGCGGAAGCGGCGCTGAAATCAATCACGGCTTCGATTTATCAGCCGAGTGGGGCTCAGCAGGGAAAATAAAAGCGAGAGAAGGATATAGATCACATCGGAAAAGTCGCTTTCGTTCCATTCAGCGCATAGACTCGATGACCTTAAACACGCACACGTATTCACACACACACACACACACTGCTTTCTGAAAGTGAAGACCAATTTGCACGCTGTTTGTTATTACAGAGCGTTCTGATACACTTTCAGCTGTAACACAGAGGAAACCAGGTCCTGTTTCAGTGTCTGTTTCATAACGAAAATAAAGTTGCAAGAGTTTTTTAAGCTACAAAGACGGAAGTAAATCAGTCTAGTGTTGTCATAATGCCACAGATGTAGGATAATGTATCGTGTTGGGTAAAACTCAGAGCAAAGAGTTTAGATATATTTTGTCCCTCAAGGTTATATACAGTATACATCAACTAAAAAGACATAGGTGGTTATGGAACTTATGTGCATTCCATGCTATAGGTTTTAAAGGTACACAATATGTTACCAGGTAAATAAATGATTCTGGGTCGCATTACATGTCCTGTCACTTATAGTTTTCTTATAACAGCACACATGTCAAGTGTTTATTAACTCATTTCATTAAGCCCAAAGTTTCACAATTGCTTTGTATAACATTTTCCCAAGTCAGTCAATTAGTCAGTGAATCAGTCAAGAATTCACTGTGTCAGTCTCTCAGTAAGTCACTCAGTCCATGTGTCAGTCAGTAAGTCATTTAGTCAGTCTGTCACTCAGCCGATGTATCAGCCAGTCAGTCATTAAATCAGTGTCAGTCAGTCAGTCAGACACTGAGTAAGCCAGTGACTCAGTACATTACTGAATCATTCACTGTGTCAGTCATTAAGTCCTTGGGTCAGTGAATCAGTCAGCTAATAAGTCAGTCAGTATGTCATTCAGAAAGTCATTGAGTCATTGAATCAGTCACTGTGTGAGTCAAGAAGTCATTGAGGTAGTCAGTCAGTCAGTAGGAGTAACTCAGTGTGTTAAGTCAGTAAATCAGGTACTGAGGCAGTAACTAAGTTAGTCAGTAAATCAGTCAGTGAGTCTGTCAATGAGTCAGCCAGGAAATCAGTTAATGTGTCAGTCAGTGAGTAAGTGGGTCATCAATATTGAACCGTCATCGAGTAAGTCACTGAGTCAGTCGCTATGTGAGCCAGTAAGTCAGTGAGTCAGTCAGTAAGTCAGTGACTGAGTCAATTAATCAGTCACTAAGCAAGTCATGGATGCAGTCAGTAAGTCTGTCAGTGAGTCAGATACTGATTTAATCATTGAGTAAGTGATTAAGGGGGTGTGTCAGTCACCGATTCAGCCAGTGTGTGGCAGTCAGTGAGTCAAGGAAAGAGTCACACAGTGAGTCAGTCAGTGGGACAGTGCATCAGTGCGTCAGAGTTAGTATGTCAGTAACTGAGCGCAGCAGCCACTGCATCTGTCACCGAGTAATTCAGTGACTGAGTCAGTCAGTGAGGAAGTTTTTAGGGCAGTCAGTGAGTCAGTGAGTTGTCTCATTCAGTGACTCAATCAGCATACCTATCAATGAGTCAATGCGTGACTCGGATAGAGTTTTATTTTGTCCACCAATAAATGAGCCAGTCAATGAGTCAGTAAGCGAGTTAGTTATTCCCATGTGCCGTGTAAAAATGGTTTACTGAGATGTGATGAATGAGATGTGAAACGTGGTTTTCGGTACAATATCACAGAAATTCCCTCCTGCTTGTTGGAATTCCTCTACGCTTTACATTCGATCAGCTTGAAAAGCAGAAATCAGCTGGCTAGATCATCAAGCAGTGACAGAGGAATGAGGAGAAAAGGTGCATCCACAGATAAAGAAAGGCGTTAATGGTAAGGAGACATGCAGAGAGAGAGAGCGAGAGAGCGAGAGAGAGAGAGATATGGATGGTGACATATTACTGTCTGTGAATTGATGCGTTTTGTATTCGAGGCATTAGGGAAGCGAGTTTGGTTTTGATATAACCTGAAGCACTGTGTTTAAGAACTATCACGCTCGTAGGCTGGATTAGCACACACAGCACACTCCCTGTGTGTATCTTTGTGTAGTGTATGTGTGTGTATATATGTGTGTGTGTGTGTGTGTGTGTGTGTTTAAGGGAGGGGATTCTGCTCTGAAGCAATCAGTATGTTAATATGACAGAGTAACTGGATTAGCATGGCAATATTTAACACACACACACACACACACACACACACACACACACACACAGACATTGAAGTAAATGTAACAAAGCACACACTGATAATATAATGCCTCCCATTCATGGTACGAACTCCAGGCTGCAGCTAAACACTCAATCACACAGCAAAGTATAACTTGCTGTTTTGCTGTTTAACATGGACATTTGTTACAGCTACCATTTTAATGTGTGAAAATAATTCTCCAAAGATATTCTCGTGTGGTCACCAAACACCCCCCCCAACCCCCCCGCAGGTGTCGTCCTCGCAAAAGCACCCTGGAGGATCCTGTTACAGTCACAGTGTTAAATTATTGTATGCAAGTGTTTAGCTAATGGAAAAATAGACTTCCGTCGCCAGCCGTTTAGCTATTTATGATTATCTATGCTAATGACAACGGTACTCAGCTAGCTAGATATATTATTTTATTTCATGCTATTTATGTGTAGCTAATGTACTCCCATGGAAGCTCCTTGTCGCAATATTAACTATCTTATTTCAAGGCAAACTGATGCTAGTTAGCAAATTTTTTACAGATGATTTTATCTTCTGTGAAGTTTAATCTGATTTTGTAAAAAACATGACATTTGTGCAAACAATCTGGGAGCTTACAAAAGTATATATTAGCTTGACATGGCTTCCGCACCGTTATCCAACCACAACAATGACCAGGACCGTAAAAATGCGTATTCAGGAGATTTAAAAAGCACCTCAAATCATTGCACGGATGCACACCTTGCTGGTTTAGCCACTTGCAGAGCTAAGAAGGTCATGTGTTATTGTACTGGTTGGCCATTAGTGGACGGGGCTTAAGACCGAAAGAAAGAAGAGAATGTACACCCTGATCTTCAGGATAGATATTGCTCAGATATTTGATTGGAGAGCTGAGAAGGGGTGTGGCAGCTGAGTATGGCCACACCCTTTGACCATCTAGTGAAGATTGTTCGATGTCATCTTCAGGGGCACTATAGCAATTTGAGCCCACAGGAGTAATCCTTAGGAGTAAGTTCAGCACGAACAGAAAATCTTCCCCTGCTTATATTTTAAAGCAACAGCAATACTTGTTCCTGAATGGTAATGTTGCTTTAACTGCTTAAAAACAAAATATTGTGTTCAACAAAACAAAATATGTTCATGTCTTCTGTAGATTTGATTGAATTCTGTATCTGTCAAATGAAAACACCATCCTGATAAAAACACTCTGGATTCCTTTTCAGGGCACGGAGGGGTGAACCAGCTCGGAGGGGTGTTTGTGAACGGGAGGCCGCTGCCCGACGTGGTAAGGCAGAGAATTGTAGAGCTGGCTCACCAAGGCGTACGGCCATGTGACATTTCCCGCCAGCTTCGCGTCAGCCACGGATGCGTCAGCAAGATCCTGGGCAGGTAAACATCATTCATAGCTTATTAACGACTTACTAAGCATTTACTAATGTATAATTATGGTGTATGTATACATTTTTAAAAGCCACAATTACCTACTAAACATTTTTAGTCAGACTTCCCTGACTAAGAATTCAAATAAAGGAATAAACTGGATGGTAATTAGGTTAAAAGCCAGTTAACAAGCAGGTAATAATACAGCATGTTAACAAAAAATAGACACTTGTATTGCATGTGCTGTATGAGGGTTTATCTTATTACCAGATATAGAAATTGTAAAGCTTTTAACATTCTGCTGAACCTGGGAATTTGTCATTATGAGTCATCATATTATAAATTGATGACAGAAAAATTTGCTAAATTGAATCTGATTGAGCCATCTCTACCAATCGGTTGAGGTAGGCTTTGCAGCACATCACGAGAAATAAAGTGGTTCTAATGACCCAAAAAATTTGTCCTACTGAATCACCAGACACAAAGTTCAATTCAACTCACTTAAAATTTCTTTGTATAGAGCTTTTTGATCATGAACATTGTCTCAAAACTTTACAGAACATAAGAAACAAAAAACATAGTGCAAAAAGTCCTAAATGTTAGGATATTATATGGCTTTTTCAGAGCCACATATTTTTATATTTATAGTTTTACCGTAATGTGACACCTCAACCATTTGGAAGAGGACCGTATTATATTAAACATTGATTGTTGCAGTTATTGCTTGATGAAAATACAAAATGTAAAGAAACCATTTCTTAGAATGGTTGATTTTGCTGTTTTTTAATTTTTTTTTAGCTTCAACAAAGAATTAGTTTCACAACTTCATAAATGTGGTTCAACCTATTGTGGTTCAATAAATCAATTAAATATAAGTTTCGCCTAACTGACTAATGTTCTATTTACGAATATATAGTTTGGTCAGCTTGTATGCTGCTAAAATCAGCACAATCACCGGTTCATTGTAAGGGATTAGCACTTGTGTTATAGTCCACAAAGTGGGGGTGTGTTTAAAACGGTCAAGTTCAGCAAGATATCGTTTGCTCGTTAAATGTTCTCTCACCTGAAGCCGTTAACTCTGGTGAAAAAGAAACTAATCTAGTTTTTGCTCATTGACTAGCATGCTAGCATGATTGCAACATTAAATAAGAAGAAAACAACAAAATATTCCAAATGGTCTGTTAACACAATTGGGAACTGCCGCAGTAAAAGAGAAAGGTTTCTCTGAACACCTTGCAGCAGCGTAGCTGAGTCAGCAGTTCCTGCTTTTTGTGTCACCTAGTTTTGAAAATTAAAAAAAGAAAAAAAGAAGGAAGAAAAATCTTCCCTCGTCCCGAATTGGAGCGGGTCAAAGCTTTTTTTCCCTCTTCCTCTCTGTCACAAAAAGAAAAGATTCATCACATTGTACATTTGCATCCGAATGAAACGGGTGGCATACATCTGCTGAAGAGGGTGAAGGACAGAGAGAGAGAGAGAGAGAGAGAGAGAGAGAAAGAGAGAGAGCTTTAGGAATAAAGATTTAGAATAAAATGATTTATAAAGAAAAGGAAGAAGAAAGAAATAAGAAAAAGACATGAAGGACAGACAGAGAGAGAGAGAAAGAGAGCAAGAGAGAAAGAAAGAAGGAGAGAGAGAGAAAGAAAGAGAGAACATTTGAATAGATGAAGGTGTGGGATTAGCGCTAGGGCCTTTAGCAATATCAAAAAATGTGTTTGCCATTGTTCTCTCGCTCTCCGACCCCCCCGAAGCCCGCAGTCCAGCTCAGTCATGCGTTACCGCTAGGCCCCGCGTGCGTGTGTTAATTTCCTCCCCACTCTCTGGCTAACGGGCAGACAACAAGAAAGGCCCTGCGTTTAATAGCGCATGGGCCGAGAGTAGCCCGCTAAAATAAATAAGGTGGATGAATATCCATGCCTTCTCGTTAATAGCGGGATTTTCACAAGCTCCTATTAAGCTTGCTGTTTTTCTCTATATACTGCAGGGAGAAAGGCTACAGGGTCTCTTTGTAATGTGTTTAGAGTCCTCTGTGTGTGTGTGTGTGTGTGTGTGTGAGTTTATGTGTGTATATGAGCATAGTCAACCCTGTTTAATGTAGTACAAAAAAACATATTTATAAAACCAAAGCTCTCTTTATATATCAAAATCAAATATTTGGCATTTCAGTATTGGCTAGTCAGCTAATTATAACAGAATTAGTTATAAAACATTCTTTTACGTTTAAGACTTTTACTTTAGACGATAATTTTAGATGACATCTTTAGAGAGATTTCCAAAGCAAAAAACTTATATAGACAGCTAATATTTGAAAACTTTTTCAAATAAAACTAAGCTCATAAGATATCTGTTAAGTAGACAAGGACATATGTCCAAATAAAGTGACATTTTTTAGCATTTTTTTAAGCTAACAATCTGCAAGTTAGCACCTTAACCAGTTAGAGTTTTTCCCAAATAAAGCTAATTTAAATGTAAAATAGGCTAACAAACACGACCTTCTTCAAAACTAACTACATAAGTTAAACTAGAAAGTTTTTTTTAGAATAGCATTTAAAATTTGCCAGTTAAAAAAAATCACATATGTAAACAAGCACCATCAAAACAAGTGTTAAAGACATTAACAGTACAGTATATTTTTTAACTGTCTGGTTAATAATAATAAAAATTCTAAATGAAAGCTATCAACAACAACAACCCAAACAAAAGCTAATTAATGAAGCTAATGTGAATGACAAAATGGTTAGCAAATGTTAGTTTATTCAAAACTAAATACATAACATAAACTAGCAAATGTTTGAGAATATCCTTTAAAAAATTACCAAGCAAACCTTTGTGAAAATGTATATGCTTTAGTTAGCTGTATAAAAACCAACGCCTATTGTTAAAGACACACTAAAGAAAACTGCTTTTAAGCAGCTACTTAAGAATCAAATTAGTTAGCCAGATTACCTGTGCCAGATTAAAATGCTAGCATTTTCAAAACTAGCTAGTTAACTAGAGAGAAAAATCTGGAATAATGGCTATCATAGAGAGAACTTTATATATAAAAAAACCCCACAATGTTTTAGAATATCCTTAAATTAACATCCTTAAATATATTCCCTTAATATCAGCCAGCTAATATTAATAAAAATTCCCACAAACAAAAGCTAGTCATCATTAGAGGATCTCCCCAAACAAAGCTAATGCAAATGAGAAAATGGCAAAAATAATGCTAGTTTATGCAAAACTTTTGAGGCTATCCTTACAATTAGCCATCTTAGTGAACAATTCAAAGCTATAGTCAAAAGCTAGC
Source organism: Heterobranchus longifilis (assembly GCA_028570985.1). Classification (NCBI taxonomy): domain Eukaryota; kingdom Metazoa; phylum Chordata; class Actinopteri; order Siluriformes; family Clariidae; genus Heterobranchus; species Heterobranchus longifilis. The sequence goes on along the minus strand of JAOVVB010000034.1, from coordinate 10,208,847 downwards.
TCTCCTTAGAGATTGTTCAAATCTATAATCAAATCTAGTCTGAGAGAAATGTCCAAAACAAAGCTAGCAAATATTTGAGAATATCTAACAGCAAATCCATGAAAAAAAAATGCAAATATTTGAAAATACTGAACAGCAGCAAACACATGAGAAAATTTCTAAACAAGAGCTAATGTTAACGTCTCTCCCCACAAAAAAAGCTAATGCAGAGAACATTCATAACAGAAGCTAATATTTTGACATTTTAACATTTTTAACTACCCAGTTAACACAAGAGAAATGAAAGCTAATCAATTTTTGAGAATATCTTTAGTCAGCTAAAATTAGTAAACATTCCCAAACAAAAGTTTCATAAGTTGTACAAAACCAGTGTTAGAAAAGTAAAAGAAAAATATTTTGAGAATATGAAAGTAAAATTTGCCAGAATACGTTAGAGGAAATTCTCTAACTAATTCCTTTACAAATGTCAGTGTTTTCAAAACTACAAGGTGCTAGTTAACTCGCTGGATAATACTAAACAAAGCTAGCTAACATTTCATGTATTTCCTAAACAAAGCTAATGCGAATGAGGAAATTACTAACAAATCATAAATTATTCTAAACTAACTAGATGGCACAAGGTAGAATCTTCTTAAGATTAGCTAGCTAACCTTAGTTTAAAAAAAGGCAAAACAAAAGCTAGCTTTCTTTAGAGATTTTCCATAATCAAACCAAGTCTTAGAGAAATGTCCAAACTAAAGCTAGCAAATATTTGAAAATATCAAACAGCAGCTAACGCATGATAACATTTTAAAACAAAAGCTAGCGTTATAATTTCTCCCCACACACAAAAAAGCAAACATTTGTAACAAAGGCTAGCTTTTTGTTTCAAAACTAGCTAGTTAACACAAGAAACGTTTGTTTCAAAACTAGCTACAGTACCTCGGAATTTCTTTAGCCAATATCAGTAAAACATTCCCAAACGCTGTTAAAAGATGTTGTACAAGATTTGGAAAAGTTAGAAAAGGTAGAAAAAGTTTGCTAGAAAAAATTAGCCAGGTTAATTACCTGAGAGAAAATTCCTAAAAATACATTTAGGGGGTTCATTAGAAAACCAAAGCTAGCTTGTTTTCAAAACTCGCTAGTAAAGGAAGCTAGCTAACATTCTGAGAATGAGAATAATGACTAAAATTAGCCTAATTAGGCAAAAATTTGGATAATTTTAGTGTAAAGTTGTAAATGATGCTAGTTAGCTGATGCTGAGCAAACCTGAAAGTTCATGCGTGATTATATAAGTGTGTGTGTGTGTGTGTTTGACTGTTTTATGGTTTAATTGACTAAAACGCCAGCTCTTCTCTGATCACACAGAAAAAAGAGGAAAAAAAAAAACAGTTGAATTGCTAATACAACACAAAGCCTCATTGAGGCAGCATCATTACCATCATGTGACTGACAGGTAGCGCTTCTGATCGACAGGTACTATGAGACGGGCAGCATCAGGCCAGGCGTGATCGGAGGATCCAAACCAAAGGTTGCTACACCCAAAGTCGTCGACAAAATCGCCGATTACAAACGCCAAAACCCCACCATGTTTGCCTGGGAGATACGAGACCGACTACTGGCCGAGAGAGTGTGCGACAACGACAGCGTTCCCAGCGTCAGCTCAATCAACAGGTCAGTGTGTGTGACGGAAAACAACACACAGATCACACGGACGCTACAGGTGCATGCATCATCCAGTTGGAACCCAGAGTTTTACTGGTGATGACGGAGAAGCCGTAGAAGGAACCAGAGGGGGATGAGCCATATATATACACACACACACACACAACCACACAAACACACACACATATTCATGAGTCCAGGTTCAACACCATGTGTACGATGACAGAGAGGAAGAGAGAGAAAGCGACAGAGAGAGAGAGGGTGGGGAAAGGGGAAAAAAGAAAAAGGGGCTTGTGCTTTGCTTGAGCGATCATGCAGGAAGTGCGAGGCAGTGCTGCCTTGTCAGCCACTTCACACACACACACACACACACACACATACACTAACATGATGTCTGTTTCCTCTTTGTCTGCTGTTTACTGCAGGATCATTCGCACTAAAGTCCAGCAGCAGCCTGGCCAATCAGGAAGCGTCTCTGCGCATAATTTAGGTAAGACCCATGTTTTCCAAGTCCTCCACACACCTTCTCACCCACTCCAAATCCTCCAACCTGGATGTTTGATAAAATATTTTACACTTTCTTACAGAAATTTTAATGAAAGTCGTAGGAACGTATCACTCTCTAAGATGCATTCGAGACACACACACTCACACACACTAGACTAGACTACTAATTCTAGCTAGGTAGCTGTCCGCATTCGACGTGTGTATTTTTATCTCTGGCTCAGTGTACTTTTGCGTTTGTGAAAGTCTGGGCTATATATATAAATTTCACACCGGCATAAGGAGCAGATGCGCAGATGCGATTCAGAAAGAAAGTAAGAAAGACGCTAACACATCCTGTCTACAACCCATACAAATTCCACACGTTATTCAACTATTTTTAATGGCACGACTCTTTCACGCCTTATTGCGATCTTTCATATCTTTCGTGAGCTCTTCCTATTCGAGGTCTCCAGCTCGACAACTTGACCTCATGCCTAATAATAAAATAAGGTAGTGAAAATTAGAAAATTTGATAAAAACAAAAAACGAGACGTTTTTGGAGACCGAAACTCACTCAGATCAGTCGTGAAGGCCTGACGCCATCAGTCACGTGCTGCAGTAGCATGAAGTTCAGGGTCTACTCTCACCTCTGCCTGTAATCTTCCCGATCTCACATCGCCGCTTAATCGAAATTAATTTTCACTCCGACTTCAGATTACGCAGATAAATCGCTCTCAGACGGAAAATTGAAATTTAGTCATTTTGAATACAGGGCGCTGGCTTTGCGTCTCAATGAAAGAAAATACACCCGAAAGAATGAGAAAAGACAGATAATTGAAATGATAAATCAGGAGGAAACGCAGGGATATGCATTCATTACGGTCTCCTCGCGGTTAGCAAACGAGCACGAACGGGTGAGAAGAGGGTCTTTTATCTATCCACCGAGCAATTTGTTTTTCTGGCTCACTCTTTTTTTTTCTTTCACTACTCCGCTTGGGAGACTGGATTAGCGACGTCTTTGCACCTTTAGTGTCCCCTCGGGGCCACTGTCCTGTCACTCAAGTTGAACGTCACCTGACAGGACAGGAGATAAGGCCGGGAGAGGGAGCGTGGAGGGCTGACAGGAAGGAGCGGGATGAAAATAAGGCTGTTTGCGTGTTGGAGTTTTATCCTCTCGCCCTACACGCTGACAGCTTGTTGGGTTTTTTTTTTTTTGTTTGTTTTCCCACAAAGGGCTTTAGCAAGAAAAAAAAAAACATGGGGTCGAACAGGGTGAGAGCAAGAAATGTTGAAAAACAACAACTGACAACATGATGGCGGTTCATCGCTAGAGGACCGAGTTTAGCTCTAAAACACTCATTTTGCGTAGCTTTATATTACGATCACATCCAAGCTCATGGTCATAATGAGATTGTGATCTTTTTTGACCTTTCAGTGTCCACCGTGGCGGTGACCCAGGTCTCTGCGGTAACCAGCGAAGCCGCAGGCTCGTCTTACTCCATCAGCGGAATTCTGGGAATCAGCTCGGCGGCTGACGCTAGCAAGAGGAAGAGAGATGAAAGTAAGAACGCTATAGCTAGCAGTTTTATTATTTCCAATCCAGTACATGTCAGCCAGCACACCAACATGTTTCTATCACACACACACACACACACACATGGCACAGATGGAAGGAGCTGAACGTTGACAGATGTACCGGGGCAGGGGGATTGGACACCGCTGACATGTCTATACACAAACATCTCTATCCAGCAAAGACACTGAGTGTGTACGCGTGTGAACATGTACATTAAAATGCCATCTATGTGTAGACCCCTGCTGCAAGTGAAGCAGCGCCAGATGCCACAGACACACACACACACACACACACACACGGTACAAAAAAAACAGCAACATCAATGCAACAAACTGCATTTGACAAAACTGAGATAATATGCAAGTGTCCAAATGAGGCCATGATGCAACACGCCCTATTTAGTGACAGTAAAAGTTTTTAATTAAAAAAAAAGTAAAAACAATTTAATTATGCTCAGCTTTACTCAACTGTTGTTGAATTATATGCTTTTTTTTCTTAGTTCCCATCCACACATATTAAAAATGTTTTGTAAGATTATTATGGTAACGTCTTGGATAATTATTATTAGCTTTATTTTTTTTTTCTTTTCCAAGTCAAATAGCTAGTACTTCAATGTAATAGTCAAAAAGGTACTTTTAACATTATTAAGTACCAGCGGTAGTAAAATAGCTAAGTCCTTTCAGTGTAGTAGTCAAATAGGTAGTGTTTTCAAAGTAATAGTCAAATAGGTAGTTTTTTCAAAGTAATAGTCAAATAGCTAGTGTTTTCAAAGTAATAGTCAAATAGCTAGTGTTTTCAAAGTAATA
>JAOVVB010000034.1:10193614-10204103 GCA_028570985.1 Heterobranchus longifilis | reverse complement strand
TCAAAGTAATAGTCAAATAGCTAGTTTTTTCAAAGTAATAGTCAAATAGCTAGTGTTTTCAAAGTAATAGTCAAATATGTAGTTTTTTTTCAAATTAATAGTCAAATAGCTAGTGTTTTCAAAGTAATAGTCAAATAGCTAGTTTTTTCAAAGTAATAGTCAAATAGCTAGTGTTTTCAAAGTAATAGTCAAATAGCTAGTGTTTTCAAAGTAATAGTCAAATAGCTAGTTCTTCCAGTGTAATTGTCAAATAGCTAGTTCTTTCTAAAAATACTTAAATAGCTAGTGTTTTCTCAATAATAGTCAAATAGTTAGTGTTTTCAAAGTAATAGTCAAATATGTATTTTTTTATTTGTCACCTATCTTTTTTTATATATAACAGTCAAATCACTTGTACGTTCAATGTAATAATCAAACATTCAACGTAATAAAGAAGTAGCTAGCTCAACTGACAGCAACATAGCGTCATTCAGAGAAGCAAAATGCTGCCCAAACGCTAGTTTGATATTTATTCTAGTTATGCTAGTTATTTAAAAAATATATATATTGAAATTGTATATAAGATGCTGTAAAAGATTCATACTGGGCATAATAAAATACCAACATGAAATCAAAACATTATCACAGATGTCAATTTAGCATTGATTTACAGTTGATTCACAAGTTCTTGGTTGGCAAGACACTTTTTAAACAACGACGTTGATAAATACCTGATTTTGGTTGTGTGGCGTTAATTTGTTTTTCTACAACAGCAGCTAGTAGTAACAGTAGCGCAGCTACAAATCACAGGCTCGTTTTTAACACTGTGTTTCTATAGCAACGGCTAATCTCAGATGAAACGTGTATGGAAGGAGTCTCCACTGTCAGCACTTTCGTTTTCTGAAACAGAAAACTCATCAGTAAAAAGAAATCAAATGGATTATCTGCTATCTGCTCCCGACTCTCACTTACACACGCACACACACTCTGTGACACTTACACACTGTAACACACACAGGTTGATCTATGCACCAATTAGAGCGATGTGTGCCAGTTTAATTAAAGCAGCAGAGGAACAGTGACACTGAGAGTGTGTGTGGGTGTGTGTGTGTGTGTGAGAGAGAGAGAGAGAGAGAGAGAGATAAAGAGAGAGACAGACAGACAGAGAGGAATGAATTTGTGTGTTTAATTGACGTAGTGGAACTGCAGGTGGTCAGCTCCCTGACAGCGAGATACCAGAGCTGTGTGTTTGTGTGTGTGTGTGTGTGTGTGCGCTCTGAGAGGGGTTCATGCACTTCTGCTCATTGATCGTCTGTGTGTATGAGTGTGTAAGAAGGTGTATGTTAATAGGATTTGAATGTACAATATGTATAACAAAGTGGTATTTCTGAGTTGTGCTGGACCTGAGCAGTGGTGTATAAGTGTGTGTGTGTGTGCGTGTGTTCAGTGGTGCAGTACGGTGTGACTCACAGCTGCTCAGAAATGGTAAAGAAACCAGAGAAAGGGAGGGACATGAGAGAGGCTTAGGATTTTATTTGTGTGTACGTGTGTGTGTGTGTGTGTGTGTGTGTTTGGGGAAAACCCCGTGGCGACCCGATGACCTCACTCAGCCAGAAGGGAAGTGGAAAGAAAAGGAGAACTTGACTTGTGGGGCCTCCAGAACAGAGGCATTGTGTCTGATCATTCACAGAGAAGAGAAGAAAGGAGGAGATGGAGAACATGGGAGAGAGGACGAGGTGAAGAATACTGTAAGGGAGGAAGAAAGACATGGAGAATATGAATAAGAGGAGAACATGGGCGATAGGAGGAGATTGGAGAAATGGGAGAAAAGAGAAGATGAATAACAGACGAGAGGAGTGAGGGACATGTGAAAGAAGAGTAGATAAAAACATAGGAGACAAAAGGAGATGAACATGGAAGAGAAATAGAAATTAAACGAGAAAGAGCAGAGGGTAGAGAATATGTAAGAAAATAGAAGAGAGAATGAGATGAAGAACATGGAGAGAGAATGACATCAAGAAAATTGGAGATAGGATGTGGTGAAGAACATGGAAGATACGTGAAGATGAAAAACATAGAAGAGAGAAGAAGATGAAAACATGGAATAGAGGTGGAGATAAAAAACATGGGAGAGAGATAGAGATGAAGAACATAGGAGAAAGAAAGACATCAAGAAGATGGAAGATGGCATTTGGTGGAGAACATGGAAAGACAGCGAGGACAAGGAGATGGAGAAGAAGGACATCAAAGAGAAGGAGAACATGGGAGAGAGGTGATGAAGAATATGGAAGAGAGGTGGTTATGGAGAACATTGGGGAAACATGTGGTGAAGAACATGGGAGAGCAGAAGAGAAAGAACAAGGCATCAAAAATGGGAGATAGGAGTGGTGAAGGACATAAAAGAGAGGAGGAATGAAGAACATGAGCAGATGAAGATCATGGAAGAAAGGATGTGGTGAAGAACATGGGCATAGGAGGGATAAAAGAAAGTGAGGTAAAAAGGAGAGGTAGAGAGGAGAGAACAAGGGAGAAAAAGAAAGGTGAAATGAAGACTGGAGAAAGGGGCAGAGACGTAAAGTAAAGACAGAAGAGGAGGAAAGAAAAAGAAGAACGTTGGAAAGTGATAAAGGAATAGAAAAAAAGAAAAGAAATATTAGAAAGGGAGAGAGGAAATATGTAAAAAGTGAAGATGAAGAAAGGATGGGAGGAGAATAGAGATGAAATGTGAAAAGATAGAAAAGATGAAAAAAAATAGACAAAAAGAAAAGGCATGACAGAACAGGTTTTCTAAAGTTTTAGTTTTTTCGACATAGATGACTGGACTTTTAGACACACACACACACACACACACACATAGACAGAGAAATATATATAGAGAGAGATTCGTCTACAGTAGAAAGCTAATATTTCCATAGACAAAAATCGCTAGCTAGCACAGCTAGAGTACAGCTAGTATATAAAATGTATATTTATGTAATAACAAATACTAACTAATATTGATAGAGAGAAATTCAACATAGCGAGTACATATAGACGGTGTCTTTTCTTTCATCTGACACTAGATGAGGCGTGAACAAGTTAGCAATGCTAGCTAACATTTTTAAATTAAAAAAGCTAGGTAGAACTATTAGCTGAGCTAGCAAATAATTCCAGAAATAAATAGCTAGATATCATTGTTACATGATAGTTAGCATATATAGCTAATTTATATTAATGTAACACTAAATGATAGACTCACAATCTGTAGCACTGCAAGCTATACAGAGTATATTCAAATAACACTAAACAACAAACACGCAAGCTAGCACAACGAGCTAATATTTAGAGGAAATTCTAGCTAACAAAGGTGGCTATTAATATAATGGCTATTATAATATTCCCAGCTAGTATATAGTATAGATTGTACTCCTTATTTTTATGCAACACAGCTAATACATAATGTATCTAATTAAAACACAAATAGCGTTAGGCTACAAAAATGGTAAACTTAACTAGCTAAGTTTTCCAAGAAAATATTGCCCTGTGTGTGTGTGTGAGAGAGAGTGAGAGAGTCAATCTCGTTGTCGCTATTGTCTCTACTTTCTGAACTGCGGAAGAGCTTCCCATCAGATCCTAGTCTCTGTATGTGTGTGTGTGTGTGTGTGTGTGTGAAATACAGAGCCTGCAGCTGAGGTCTTTGTGGCTGGTTACAGAGGGTGATTTCCTATAGCAATGCCAAAACAAAGAGCCAAAGGAGCAGCGGCGGAGCATTACACACAGACACACACACATACCACACGAATATCTAATACCTCTGAGAAAGTGTGTGTGTGTGTGTGTGTGTGTGTGTGGCTGTGTTAGCAGGAGATACAAGAAAACAAGCAAAATCAACAAATCCACTCAAACATTTGCATATCAAAATTTTTTTGCATTACAGATGGACAATATTTTTCATAATGCGGTAGCTTTAGCTAGCTTTAATCTTAAAGCTATTCCCTGTTTCCTTCAAAATAATTGCCATGGCAACCCCAGGATACGTCGTCTCGATCTGCTCCTCCTGCAGTAACACACTCTGAGGAAAGCGCTATCTACCCTCTTCTGCATATACAAGCTCATAGGCACTTGCGATTGGTTTGTGTTGCTGTTATCATCAGGAGAGATAGCGTTATGCCCCTCCCACTTAGAAACTACACAGTTTTGACCTCCGGTTCTGAAAACCAAATCCGTAGCGGAAGTTACAAAATGTGCAGTTTCTCTAATGACCACTAGGAGCTGGCTTCAAAAGTGGCTGGCTATGGCCCCATCTATAGCTTGAATTCCCATTCATGACAACTGTACAGAAAGTGATTTTATTTAATGTAACTCATCGATTAAATTATATAAGGTCAAAAAAAATGGCATTATTTAAATGAGAGCTACATTGCAGGTGTCAAAAAGCTCTAGCTCCACCCATTTATGGATTAACCCATGTTTAAGTGGCGTTACCTCCTGCCAAGACCAGAGCGTCCACAGCTGAATTTTAAAACCACTCCAGAAAACCTGCGGGTGGCGCTATGGAGGGTTTGTCCAGCTCTTATAAAGTCTGTGGTTTTGCCTTTAGATTGTTCAACCACAGCTGCGTTCAAACTCAGTATTTTCGACTTCCCTCTTGGAAAAGACAGAGAAAGTTATAGGGAACAGAATGAGATACAGATGATGAGTAAAGAAGGTAAAATGTAAAATGAAGGAAGAAGGATTGAGGGAAAGGAAGAAAGACACAAATTCTTTTTTAATGAATGAGAAAGATTAAGGTTGAGGTTAAAAAAATAAATGAAAAAAAAATTATGGGAAAGAGAAACGAGGAAGTGAGAGACAAAGAGAGATAAAGAAATGACAAGGGGGAAAAGGGAGAAATAAAGAACAGGAAAAAGAAATGAAAGTGATTGATAAGGAGATAAAGAAGGACAAAAAAGAAAAACAAAAAAAGACATAACACATATTATGCAACAACTGAACACAAAATGGGTGTAACGATTAGAGCATACACAACACACACACACACACACACACACACACATGGACACTATGCAGCATCACAGCACAAAATGTGTGCAACAAGTAGAGCATACAAAACACACACACACACAAAATTGTTTAATCACACTAACAGACATGCAATACACAATAACACAACAAAAATGTGTGTAAGAAGTACAGTACACACACACACACACATCCATTCTTATTTAGATCACACGCTCTTCAATATATAGTGATCAGATTCTTCAGTCACACTAACACACACATTATGCAATAACACAACACAAAATGTGTGTAACAAGTACGGCATAGATACACACTCACACACACACGCGCACATGATGGCAAATGAGAAAGAAGCTTTTAGAAACCCTCAACCTTCTTTGTGAGTATGTGTGTATGTGTGTGCGTGCGTATGGGTGTGTGTGTGTGTGTGTGTGTGTGTGTGTTTCTTTCAAGTGAAAGCAATAAGCCGGCTGAAATGGTGCCATCACACAGACACGACTGATCAATTGAATTCTATCAGACACGCTGACCGCCAGGATTAAGAGGGTCAAAACATCACAGATCATACACTCCAGACTGTGTGTGTGTGTGTGTGTGTGTGTGTGTGCACCTGAGTGCATACACACACTACAACAGTGATATAAACATAATTGAGATGAACTTTAATTCACTTCACATGTCTCTCTCGCTCTCTCTCCCTGTGTGAGTGTGTGTGTGTGTCTCTCTACTTCTCTCTCTTTATCTCTCTTCATTTCTCAGCGTGTTTGTCTCACTCTGTCTGAGTGTCGATTGCTTGTGGCCTCTGAGGTCTCTAGCACAAGTCGTTTTGGAGAAATGAATTGGCTCTATAAGCGGTGTGTGTGTGTGTGTGTGTGCGCGTGCGCGCGTACGTGTGTGTGTATTAGTGTGTGGGATTTTCGTCTCCATTCTCCTCTCTTTGGCCGTCCCTCGTTGTCTGTAATCATTCGCAGCCCGTGGCTCTCTCAGCTCTTATAATTGTCTCCTCAGAAAACTCTGCAATAACTGCAATAAAAAGTGTGTGTGTGTGTGTGTGTGCATGTTTTTGTCCATCTGCTAGCATTCATTTCATCTCTAACAGCTTATCATCACCTGTACATCGTTCTTTGTTAAAAGAAATCAGGAAAAAAAGAATATTTTGTCGTTAAGCGCTTCGTTTTACAGGACGTACAAAACGTTAAAGAAAAACTAAAACCCGCTTAAATGACTACAAGGTTCAGTATAAACACTTACTCTTGTCGTATTTTCTCTCCTTAATATCTCTCAATACAGTTACTTAAATCATAACACACCAGTGTTGGTGTTTGGTTAGAGCTTCATGCTAAGTGTAATTTAAGCCAAACTGAATGTTTTCGTAGTAATCGGGCAGGACGTCTGAGATAAATGTTGATATTTCAGATTGATCTGTCTCACTTTCAGCCGTCTCTCTGAGCTTATTGTATTGGAAAAGCTACACTATATTACACTACACACGACACAGTTGTGAAGTTAAGGCTAAGCCTAATTACTAGTTTTTCCTTTGTAATTTAGTTTCAAAATGTCTAAGAGATATTTTTGAAATTTTCCTAACGGTTTTGTTTTGCTTTTTTTATTCGTACATAGTGTAACTAATGTCTTTAAGCTAGCTAGGTGCACGCTTTACCGCACTGCTTATCTAGTCTCCTGTTTCCAAGGAACAGTTTTCGTACAAATTGAACCACTTAACCACTCATGAATTTCAATTTGAAAACAATAAAACGTGCACAATTATCTCCTTACCCCCACTTTTTCAAATAAAAACATTCATATTTTTGAACTAGCAATATAGTGTCTTTATTCATTAAAACGTTTTTTTTTTTTTATATATATATATATATTTAGGAATTATGTTCTTTATTCCCTTTAGATCTTCAGGACTCTTCGTTGGCGAATGGCCACGCCCACCCAGGGCGGGACTTCCTGCGCAAGCAGATGCGGGGAGAGCTTTTCACGCCGCAGCAGCTCGAGGTACTGGAGTGCGTGTTCGATCCTGACATTTTCCCCACCCCTGACACCAACAAGCCCGCCCAGGTAAGAGCCGAGAGGGTTGGGCTGCACAGCCGAAAAAAAAAAAAAAAAGGCTCACTTGCCTGGCTGCCGGCGCTGCTTGACCTGTTTCCGACCTCACCGTTGACCTTATGCCCTTCTGGACCCTAACGTTGACCCTTGCCCTGTGTGAGCTTATGCCGCTTCTGACACACCGCCTATATGTTTTATGTTAAGATAAATTGGGTTAGGGCACAAAGGTTTAAGGGTTAAGTAGTGAACACTTGTTTTAGGGGCTTGCATACTTGACATTAGACTTTTAGATACACGTTCAGTGTTAGTTTATGGAGTTTCACACAATATGTCATGCAAATGTAGTCCGAAATTAAACAAAAACAACTTTAATTAATTGGTCATAAGTCATTCATTAACATAAATAAATTGGTCATAAGTAAATGTCATGTATAAGATGAAAATAAATTGAAATTTCTATTTCAATAACTGCTAATTCATATACAGTACTGTTCAAAAGTCTTAGCTCCCAGTTTTTTTAGTACAAAGTTTCCTATGGATTTTTTAAATACTGTATTGAATTATTACAAAAACATTTCTGATTTACATGACAAAATGAAATGTTACAGAAAAATTTTGTAAGCCTGAAAAAATGCAGCACATTACATAAACAGCCACTTTTTAGACTGCTGCTGGGTTTTGCAGGCAAAAAAAGTAGCTAGTGCAAGTCCTCATAAGAACCGTGAGAACAAGAAATGTGTGAAGACATTTTTTTAAGGCATACTGTACTTGCTCTATAGCATCTATTTGCATGTGACTTTTGCACATTACTGTATAAGGGAGAGATTACGGCAAAAAAATAGGGACTGCTAACTGCATAATTAAATACATACGTAAGATTTTAAATCAATAAAAACTACTGACAGACTACAATACACTAATGATTTTTTACAGTTACTCTATTTTGTTTTTAATTCTAATGTCTATGCAACTATTTAGTTACATTTTCTGAACTTGCATTGTTGTGACAGTGGTATACAATAGTTATAGTGTAGTAAATCAGAATTTTTACACTTTGCGTGTATGTTCAACTGTCTAGTTTGCAATTGTGTTTGCGCTGCTAGTTGGCAACTGTGCTGTTTTATCTTGGCTTGGCTTATATGTGGCAATAATGACGTGCATACACAACTAGTTTGATTTCTATTAATATGCTTGTTTTTGCCATTTCTTCTTTCTGATAAGGCCACCGTTAAAAATAGCTAAGCTAAGTCCTTTATACAGGCAAATTAAAGTCATAATAATCATGAAAAACCTGATAGTTAAAAGTATTAATCAGATGGTTTGGTTCCTCAGATGGTTTGGTAAATAACCAAATAAACACTCCTTACAACTAAAATTACAACCACATTTTGGCAGACACCTTTATCCAGGGCGACATTTTGCCTCATCATGCATCTGAGCAGTTGAGGGTTAAGGGCCTTGGTCAAGGGCCCAACAATGGCCACTTGGTGGTGCTGGGGTTTGAACCTGGGTCTTTTTGTAGCAGCAGTGCAATGCCATGGTCTGATGAGTTCAGATTAGCACTATCCCAAGGAGATGGGCACATCAGGGTAAGAAGAGAAGAGCATGTAGTGTTGCACCCATTATACATAGTGGCCAGTGTACAAGCCTCTGGACGCAGTGTTATGATCTGGGGATACAAGTTCTGTTGAAATTCTGAGGTAAATTATTCAAATATCTTAAAATAAATCTTAAAATCGGAAACAATCATGCGTGCGTGTGTTGCTCAGGTCTAGACTCAGCAACGTTACGGGACAATAAAGTGAAGTCAGCTGACGACCTGAATGTACTGAATCACCAGGTTATCACATCTATGGAGCTGTTCTTCCCTGATGGCTCGGGGCATATTCTAGGACCCTAATTGTAAAAGAGTGGTTCAGGGAACATGATCATTTTCACACATGAACTGCCATAAACACAACATTGTGTGCTGTAATCATAGTTAAAGTTGCCTGAATTAAGGCTTAAAATGTGTCGAAACAATGTGGTAAAATATTTTTTAATACTGTTAGATATTAGTAGTATTGAAACCCTGAGGTAAAGTGTTGTTTAATACCCTTAAATATTTATACTGTTAAAACGCTGAGATAAAATATTGTTTAGTAAGGTTAGAAATAAGTATCGCTGAAACACTGAGGTAAAATATTGTTTAATACCATTAGATTTTATTATTGTTGAAATGCTGAGGTAAAATATTATTAATACTGTTAGATATTAGTTCGATTTAAATGCTGAGGATAATTTTTAAAAAATAATTTTAAATATAAAATATAAAAATATATATATAATATATAAAAATTTATAATATTTTATAAAAATAAAATGTTAATAATTTAAATATTAATTTAAATATTTTAACAATTAAATATTGTTGAAAGGGTGAGGTAAACTATTTTTAATTAATGCTGTAGTAAAATATTGTTGAAATCAGTAGTTTTTGAAAGTCAAGCTATTAAAACGCTAAGGTAAAATGCTGTTTAAATTAGCGGTGTTATATGTAAGTTTTATTGAAAAGGTCATAAAAATTTTATAAATTAGTAGTGTGTAATAGCTGTGTTACACTTTATAGTCATTTATGTTTAGTTTTACTTACTTCAGGTAGTAAAACCCTGATGTAAAATGTTGTTTAAAGTGAAAACTTTAACATGTGGCAGCAAGTCAACAATAGCCAATTTACCTCAGAAAAATTGCGGGTTAATTTAAACTTAGTAGTCATCTGCTAACTAGCTAAAAACATTTCTTAGCTAGTGTTAGGTTCATGTCAATGTTTCTCAGTTGCCTAGCAGTAGTTTTCTCAAAATTGTAATAGTATATTACATAATAATTGTATAATAATTGTAATTGTAAAAGTATTGTATATTTGAGCTAATAGGGAACAAATAATGTGTTCTTCATTGACTCGTGTTACATATTAGCAAATCCCTTATTGAAGAAAGTAGCAAATCATAAATTCTTTGTTGAAGTAGCCGATTTTTCAAAACTGCGACCCAAACTTACATGTGCGTTTGTCGTAAAAACATATGAACTCATTTAAAGCAACCCTAATTGCTGATTCATCGTTTTTGTTGGGATTGGTCATCATACACATCACACTGATGGTCAGGGACAGTGTCAGTGATCTATAGACTCATCTCAAAGCCCCATAATTCCTCAGTCCATTTCACTGCTGAGTACTAAAGCTGACGGGGTCGAAGGTTACCAACCTGCCAACTGGGGCATTAACCTCTAGGTCAATGCCGGCTCTGTGGGGTGCATCCTTGTTTGTGTGGGTGTGTGTGCGTGTGTGTTTGTGTGTGTGTGTGTGTGTGTGTGTGTGTGTGTGTGTGTGTGTGTGGGTGTGTGTTTGGTTCTTAAAATAAGAACAATCATGATGAGAGAGAACCAAACAGCCAGGATTTTAGAGAGAGGATGT
>JAOVVB010000034.1:10154473-10171741 GCA_028570985.1 Heterobranchus longifilis | reverse complement strand
GCGGTGGGCATGGGGTAATTAACCCAAATATCTGAGAAACAGATAGGTCTTTAGTCTTTGTTTAAAGACTGCCAGTGACTCGAATGTACGGACAACTCGAGGAAGTTTATTTCACCACCTACTGTAGGTGCCAGAACAGTAACCAGTCCAGACGCACGATCGAAATTCCTAACAAATGATTTCAAAACTAAACCGTTCATTTCCTTCCTTCTCAACTGGCACAATTTTCATTATGTAGTTATTAATTGTTACATAAACAATACTAATAATATAACTAACGGCACCAGAAACAGAGCAGTGCCGCTGACACGAGTGATCCCATGAGCTCATGCTTAAATTCCAAGACGCTAATGCAAATTAAGGCTATCATTTCAGAGCCGAAACTCTCCAGTGTTTCTCTTAAGTCCATGTCTGGTGTGTGAGACCTAAGGGAGGTTAAAGTCATCTAGCATGAGTTTGAATATTCCTGCCCCCCTGTGCTGGGAGAATGGAGCCTGCCCACGCTGATCATTTGGCTGGTGGCCCAGTCCACAGAAGGCCGGGACAGGGGGGTGATAATGGGGCACAATCAGCGACACAGTGACAACACGACACACACGTGGAAAACAGCTTCGACCCAGCTGGATACAACTCCGCACTGGGCTTGGATTTGGGAATTTGCCCGGACTTCCATCACACACACACACACACACACAGACGTGAGTACACATGGCTTTGGGTCAGTGCCCGATTTTGGGAGAAATTCCCACGCTTGGGTGCTTGCCCAGTTTGGAGACAGTGGCAAACCGTGATTGCTGTGCACTTTGGGTTTCGGCCAAAACTCATGATGAGAACGTAATCTGCAGGTCTTGGACTGGTGTTTATGTGTGTATATGTGTGTGTGTGTGTGTGTGTGTGTGTGTTTTATACTTCTGCTTTCCAGATAACAATTTCTGTTTCGTTCTCCTCTAGCACTTTTAACCATTCTTCAAAATAAAGGTTCACCATGAGGACCCCTAACCATCCAGAGGACCCTTAAAGAAGAGTACAGTTGGTCCAAATCGCCAGTTCTCGCCAGTTCTCGAAGTTCTCGCAGTGTTCTGAGTTTTTATCGTTATAGTAAAGTAGTTTGAGGTTATATGATTCAAAGGAAAAAGTGCGGGTCAAAACCAAAGGGTTGTCCAACTAGGGACTGTTGAGGCCAGTGGTAACTGCTGTATTTATTCCCATTATACAACCATGGTAAGACCTCCGGTCAACATTCACGCACGCATTCTCACACAATACGGGTAATTTAGGAATGCCAACTAGCATGTCTTTGGACTGTGTAAGGAAACTGGAGTACCCAGAGGAAACCCACCAAGCATGGGAAGAAGATGCAAACTCCATGCACGCAGACCAGAGGCGGGAATCAAACCAGGACCTGGAGGTGTAAGGCCACAGTGCAAACCACTACGCCAACATGCCGCCAATGACAAGCTGCAGGAAGGAATGTTTGAAAGATGTAGTTCTTGTGGCCTGTATTTGGAAACATGGAGATCCGTCAGTGTTTGTTGAAACCTAACTTCTCCGGGTGCTTCAATCTACCGCAGCCGTCCGCTAGGTTCTGAATCATTTGCTTCGACAAATGGCAAAATGTTTATATCCGTCCCTCCCCTCCCCTTCGTTGAAAAAAATAATTAATTGCATTCCGAACTTCTGAGCAGCGCCGAGAGTTACTCCGCGGACTAAAATGAATCATCCAAGTTCGACAAATTGCCCCCTTCCCTTATTAAACTCGCTCTTCAAGCCTGATTAGATAAATAATTAAGACATTTCCATTTTTCGTGTCTGTTTTATTTGCGCGAGAAGAAAGCGAGCAGAAGGAATAGCCATGAGAGGGACAGGAGCCGTGCAAATTAACGTCACTCACCGAGTGTGTGTTCGCCAACCGGGTGCTGGGTGTAATAGGGACGTAATTGCGAGAGTCTTATTAAGACAGGGGCTGGATGTTCAGGTGAAAACACACACACACACACACACACACACAGAAAGAGAGAGAATTGTTGTTACTCCAAGAACTGCCTGTGGGGTGTAGTATATACACCCTTACCACTTGATTAGTAAAAGAAGTCTCTCTCACACACACACACACCCACACACAGTAGAGGTTAAAAGGTGAACAGCATCTCCCAGCATCGAAGAACATCTCGCTGTAATTAAGCAGAAGTTCAAACCAAAGTCCTCAACTTTTATATGGCTGCATTTTTTTCTTCTTTCGCCAAACTTAAGCTAAAAATAACTTCCTCAAAGCCGTGTCACAGGTCACGCCGAACCTCCATGACCTAAGGTCACGTTTATTATACAGACCCTTTACAGAGGCTTTGAGAGCTTGAGTCGATGTTTGTACGTGTAGATACACTAAAATATGATGCGGTAACCAAATCTGATCTAATTATAAATAAAACAACATGACATTTGTTTAGTTTTTTTACAGGCACAACACAAAACACAAACACGGTAACGCTTTCATCAACCGTTTTTAACCTCTATTAGCATTTGTTGCCGCTCCTAGTTCGGACCACTAGGTGCTGTGATGCTGTAACTCTTTGAAGTACTGTACGGTAAAATTTAAAAAATGCGGCTATACTAATGGAAATCTGCACACATCTATCAAATAGCAATGTTTTTATATTGCTGGTTAGAGAAATACCTAATTTCTGTATCTCGTTCTAGTCAGAAATTAGTCATAAATTAAGCTTTTTTCACCAATACAATTCCTTTCCTCATTTCACACACACTCTTTCAAATGCAAAACAGTCCTAACGTGTTGAAAGTTTTTCCTCCTTGCTTTTCATTCTCATTTTAGCCGTCTCGTAACCGGCGCTCATGATGGCGCGAGGGAAGAAAAATGAGAAAGGTGAGCTGACAAGCAAAAGACCCTCTGATCCAGCTGTCTGACCCCCTCCCTCTTTCACTTTTCCTCGCTCCCTCGCTCCCTCTCTCCGGTTCTCCCAGTGGATTTGTCCTTCTGGTCGAGTTCATGATGAATGGACCTGTCGAAAGAAACTCATCCCAGAGACCCAATTAGAGAGAAACAGAAAAAGACAGAGAGCGCGACGGAGACAGAGGGAGGTGGAATCGAAGGAGGAAACTAAGAAGCTTACTAGGTGGCCTTACCTGATTTAGCAGCGTCCAGCTGTTTGCCAGAGAAACCTCTGGGTGATCGTCTGTTCACTTTAAACTAACAAAAATGGAAGTGTCCCAAACCACATGCCTTATTCACTACATAGGCTACATAAACACATACAGTACATAACAAATGTCTCGAAATCAGCAGTCTTTTAAGGAAACGCCCCAAACCACACCATACTCACTCATATATAATGTATAGATCGTCATCAAATTGGGGACTCAAACCACACCCCATAAACTCCCCAATATAGGCCACATAAACACCATCATGAAAGCCTTACCATCGGCATGACAGAGTGGACGTGTCCCAAACCACATCCCATATTCAATATGTAATAAACTTAAAAACCATCATCAGAATTATGTGGCTCTGTCCACCTGTAGGACCCTTAAAAACCAGTAATGTGGACGTGTCTCAAACCACAGACCATATTCACTATGTAGGACACTTAAAAATACCACACACGCCCTCTTAATCAGAGGAATGTGGATGTGTCCCAAACCTCATACCCAGTTCACTATGTAGGACATAATGTAGGACACTATGTAGGACGCCGCACACACCCTCTTAATCAGAGGAATGTGGACATGTGGATGTGTCCCAAATGACATACCATATTAACTACATAGGCCACATAAACACCATGAAAAATGCCTTAACTTCATCTTTAGACATGTCCCAAATGATACACCCTTTTCTCTATGTAGGACACATGAAACAAACACCTTTACAAGTGTCTCACTAAACTTCATCAATCCAAAGTGGATGTGCCCCAAACCACATACCATATTAACTACATAGGCCACGTAAACATCTAAAATGCCTCAATTTCACCTCTGGACATGGTCCAAAACATAGCTTTGCACTAGATAGGATGCATTAACAAACTCCTTTACAAATGCCTAAACGCCATCATGGATGGACGTGTCCCAAGCCACATACCCTATTCACTATGTAGGACACTTAAAAACCATGTTGATCCGAGTAATGTGGCCGTGTCCCAAACCACATAAACACCATTATAACTGTCCCACCATCACCAATTCACTCTGGCTTGTCCCACCAACAACTCTTTTAATCAGATGTGTCCCAAACCACATGCCCTATTGTCTACGTAGGACACCTAAATGAAAGACTTTTACAAGTGTCTTACTAAACATCATCACTCCAAAGTGGACATGTCCCAAATCACATATTCTATTCACTATACAGTATATAGTGATATTAAAACTAAGACAACCCATGTTCTGAGTAACGCGGATGTGTCCAAAATCACATACCATATTAACTACCTAGGCAACATAAACACAATTATAAATGTCTTACCATCACTAATCCACTCTGGATATGTCACGAACCACACATCCTATTCACTACCTAGGATGCATAAATGAACAGCATAAAAAAATGTCTCACTATACATCATCACTTCAAAGTGGACATGTCCCAAACCACAGACATTATTCACTACATTCTATTGCACACAATTATAAACATCACATGATTTCATCACTGTGGACATGTCCCAAACCACATTCCCTATTCACTACGTAGGACACTTAAAAACCACAACAAACCCTCTTTTTTCTGTAGGACGCATAAAAGAAACACCTTCACAAACGTCTCACTACGCACCAGCTCATTTGGACATGTCCAAAACTATACGCACCAACACCATCATCAACGTCTCATCATCACCAGTTCACTCTGGACGTGTCTCAAACCACACATCCTACTCTCTACACAGGACACAACTGAACACCATTACAAAGGTTTCACAATGTAACGTCAATCCAATTGGACGTGTCCCAAACCACATCTCCTACTTACTACTAAATGAAAGCCTTTTCAAGCGTCTCACTGTACGTCATCGCTCCAAAGCGGGCGCGTCCCAAACCATATTTATAATTCACTATATTTTATTAATACACTATCATGAACTTCTCACCTTCCCATCCATCACTGTGAACTTAATGCTAATACAGGCTGCGTAAACACCATCACGTCTCAAAGGTCCAAATGTGGATGCGCCCCAAACCACACCGGTGGCAAACTAAGCTGCGCGCCATGGTGTGTTTGGATTAGGACACGTCCATCAAGTGTTTACTTGCAGTGTGAAAAGGGAATGAAGTTCGCGTGCAGTTCTCCTCATTATCAATGTAGATGCGTTGTGTGTGTGTGCGTGTGTGTGTGTGTCGGTGTATCATAAAGATTTATTGCATGGAGCCTGCTCATTATCATGAAGACTGGACTGACTCACTCAAGCAGAGAATTAAAATCCCTAATTGTGCTGTCACCCTCTCGCCTGTTCTCCCGCTCTGCCTCTCTATCTGTGTGACTCGCTCTGTGCCACGTCTCTCCCTACTTCCTGTCTCAACTTTTTCCTCTTTAACGTTACCTCAGTGGCCCGACTCCACGGTGACCCAGGAGCTGTCGTGTTAAAGAAGGTTAAGGATGAAGTGCAAGTGTTTGACCCGGACACGGCTACGAACTGAATAAGCTTGTGTTTGGGAAACGTTTTCAGGAGACGTTTTCTTCGTCTCATACAAAGGACGAATCAGAAAACGGAAAAAAACCAACAACAAAAAAAACGATCATCTTGGATGATTCCTCTTTAGTTAGATGGGATCGTTTGTGTAAATGTGACCAAACACCAAACTATTCCTTTTAAAGTGTTCATCTCTCACTGTGGATCTGAGGTGAGGTGGATGAAAGCTTGTGCACACCAAACTGAATCTCTCTCTCTCTCTCTTTCTCTCTCTATCTCTCTCTCTCTTTTTCCTCTCGCAGCTTCTCTCTTAGACTTGTCAGGAACATTACAGCTTAAACCGACAGGGTTAAGGACCTTAGCCCCTTCTCTCTCCCTGCTCTCTTTGTATGTATGTGTGAGTGTGTGTGTGCGCTGCTAGGAAATGACAGACCACTGATAAACACACACACACTTACACCCACACACACACACAAACCGAGCGAGAAATCCCACTTGTAAACAGGGAACAAACACACCAATATGACAAAAGCTCAACGGAAATTGAGCGGCATCTGAGGAAAATGGCTTCAATTCACAGCTGAACAGAATGCTCCTCCAAGACTGGTCCAATTTCCAAGCCTATGTGTGTGTGTGTGTGTGTGTGTGTGTGTGTGTGTGTATCAAAGAGAATCCAGATAAGGCTTCCCTTAGAGAAAAAAAAAAGATGAGCCAATTCAACTTATTTAATATTATACAGAACACACTGTATTAAGTGCATCATATTATCCGTGTAATCCGTACCCGAGTGTATACTAATATAGTGTCGTACTGGGGACGTGTCCCAAACCACACACCTTATTCACTGGACACCATTCATAGAGCTATGTGTCCCAAAATACACTATTCGTTACGTTGGGCGCAAACACAACATGTCAAGTGCACTATGGGTGCGTCCCAAACCACACACCATGTTCAGTATAAAGACCAGACGCTAACATAAACAAGTCTTGTTTGGATGCGTCCCAAACCACAACCGTGATACACTCTTAAAGCTAAAAAAAAAAAATTCATACCGTATTATAACAACATCCATGGGCGTGTCCTAAACCACAGTCAGATTGACTATAGTATAAGAAGTTGCATAAACCTTATCGGGGTACCATGGACTGGATGTATCCCAAACCATACACCTTATTCACTACGTAGGCCATACACAGACCTCATCACAAATGTCCACCATTCTCAGAGTTCTAAGGGCACGTCCCAATCAACGTTGGACATGTCACAAACCTCAAACTATAATTCTCTCTCCGTAGGCCGTCTAAGGGCACTACCAGTCCATAGAGGACGTGTTCCCAATCACACACTCTATGTAGGTTACATAAACTGTGTCTCACCTTACAATGCGGACGTGGGATTCACCATACAGGCCAAACAAGTGCTCAAGCTGCAAATCTAAATACTATCGTTTAACTGTGGATGTGTCACAAATCATGTGGCCTATTTACTAAACACTGATCACCTTTTAAATTAAAAAACATTAATATTAAAACCAGCTAGGTTTTGGGTTCCCGTTGTGCCATTTGGGCAGCTATGTTCCCTCAGGAGCCTCTTTTGCACCAAGGCAGCTCCAGGGATAGTTTGGAGCCCAATTTCAAACCAGATCTTTTTTTTTCAAACCAAGCCCTCAGACAGAAAAACCAGTTCCATAGTGGCACCAACATTTCGCTGGGCTAGAACAAAGAACCACTTACGTCAGGGGCTGGCAGGCGGGATTATCATGACCAACTAAAAGCTTGTGACAGATTGTCTCCTTGCACTTTGGTCTTCGTCTGGCGTCCAAAAAACTTGCCAGAGCTTCCAGAACAAAGCCAAATTATCAGCAGATACAGCATGAGATGGCTTCAGTGGGGTACGAGAGATTCAACCAAATAATTAACAATCTTGAAAAATGGAAAAAAAAATAAGTACAGAGAACAGAAATTGGACCTTGAGCGAAGCGGCAGTGGTAATCCGCATTTTGAAAAGCACAATGAGCGGTACAAATGCTTTTTTTAGTAATGATGCTTTGATCCTAGAGTAGACTCGCAAAGCCACTAAAACTGCTCGCAAAGCCTTGCTGAATATTTCCATTGTGCCTGGGGCTAGCACTGCCGGGAAAATAGAGATGTAGACTGACGTACACATTGACGTAATGACATGATTCTCTAGCCTAGAACAAAACCAGTTCTTTACCGGCACTAGCAGCAGACATCACATAGCAGCTGGTTTACTTTGGTGGAAAAGGGGTAAGGGTGTGGCTCCACAGGACGTCCTGTGTTGTCTGGTGACGGATCCTTTGGGTGCTATGGGCTGTTGGTTGAGGCCTCCATAGGTCTGATTTGTTTGTCTGCCGCATGCAATGGGTGCGTGATTGGATTGGGAGCTGGGGAGTTCGGAGGCCGGGCGTTTTGCCTGCTGGACCCCGTGTGCGACAGGCTGTGGTGCACTGGGTGTTCTGGTGCCTTTCTGGTGTCCAGACTGCATACTGTACATAAGCCACATAAACACCATTACCTCGTCAGAGCAGTATGGATGGACACGTCCCAAATCATAATTTCCTAGACCTTACACATTCTGTACTTTACAGTACAATGTAAACACCATCTTTATCATCTCGTTGTGATTATGCCAGTATGTCGTTATATAGTCCTAAAAAAACCACAAATACAAATCTGTCAACACTACCTGTCCACCACAGACGTGTCCCAAACAACATACCACGTTCCATATCGTTCATTTCAACTTCAACCGTAATACAAATTGTTTGGCTCGACACTCTGAACGGCTCAACCGTTATCGTTTAACACCAGTACACCTTACACTATTCTCTCTCTCTCTCTATGTCTCACTCTCTGTCTCTTTTTTTTTTTTAAAGGTCACTCTGTGTCAGAGTAAAGCTCTTCATTTGCTCCTCAGCCGCCGGAACCGAACGAGCACACAACACGGCCGCACGCTAACGAAACGAAACGGAGCGGCGAGTAATTTATCCTGTCACCGACTCCGACGGCTTCCCTCAAGCCTACATCCCCATTAGCTGCGTTGCGTGAGCGTGTGTGTGAGGTTACACACTCCAGGAATTTTTAGCTCGATCTCTTAATGAACCTCGGCTGTGTTAAAACTGCAGCTACGAAGCTACGTTGAAAAAAAAAAAAAAAACACGTGTCAGGGTGTTGTACATCTCTGTAGCCTTGACATATTATGATTACAGGATGTCCTTTAATGGGCGTATCCTTGTGACGAATTAATGCTGAAATTTACTACAACTGTACAGACTGTAGCGCTACTCGGAATTTAACAGGTAGAAATGTATATATTCGCGCTGCAATTGTACAGATGTAAAGTTCACCATTTTGTCCTCGGCCGCGCGCTAAGCACTTAGCGATGATCACTATTAGTCCAGGGAAACAATGAGCTATTTTACAGAGATACGAACGGCGAGACGGACGATTACGTTTGGTCTAATGTGCATCGTGTGGACGAGTCTAAATAAGGATAAAAGACGGTAGAACCGTTTAAATGAAAGGGTGAGGGGGGATGGAGCGAGAGAGAGAGAGAGAGAGGGAAAGAAGAGGAAAGGTAAAAAGGACAGACGAGAGATATGACAGCTAGCGTCTGTTCCCACAGCTGGCCCCGGGCCCTCCCTCCTTTTTAAAAGCTCAGCAGGAGTCATTACCAGTAGGGGGGCGAGTTCACCCCCTATATTACCACTTCGGCCCCCCATTAACCGTCCACCCCCCCCTCATGATACGCGCACACTTCTACCTCATCCTGCGCTAAGCGTGTCAGTCCTCCTATCTGTCATTATAATGGTTGTTGTTATGCTGATATGCACAGTAGGAGCGACACACAGCCGGATCGCACTTCAATCACCGTCCCCGTGTGCGTGCGTGCGTGTGTGTGTGTTGCGCAATTAGACGACGGTTCTGGAATTCCAGCTGATGAGCCGGGATTTGTGAAGCTCTTGATTACAAGTAGGAATATGTTCTGGCAATATCACATTTTCTTTCGAACCACTGCGATGTTGAATTCTCCAGTGTGATTGGCTGAAAGACATTGATTTATTTTCCATAATAGCAGCTCAGAGCGTGGTTCCAGATGTAACTCAAATCACAAGGCGGACTTTGAAGCGGACACGGCACGTATACCAATAACAACAGCAAAAACAGGTTATGTTAAGTGTAACTTAAGACCATTGTCTTACTAATGTTACCGCAAGCCTGAGGAAAAGATGAATATTCCTGACAGGTTTGTCCTGTTTTTTTTTCTTTTTCTACCACTTTTCATTACATGTACAGTATATGTCTCAACGAGCATTAAATTACTAGCCTCAGTTAACACCTCACTTCCTGGAGGGGATTTGATAAATTTGTGATAATTAGATATTCGTGCGTTATTAACGTGGAATTTTGTATTGCAAAACACATTTTCCCATAAGAAACAACATAAATGCAGATAATCCGTTCCAGCCACCCAAAAATATTGTCAATATTACCAATTTCCAACACTGTTATCATATTTTTTACATATTAAAAAATTTAGAAAAGATATATAAATGAAATAAAATATAAAATAAATAGACATTAAACCTCACTTAACCTTAATTCATGATTCCTCTCGGCACCGGCAGCTTGAAAAACCAAACTGAAAGTGGCTCCGTTTTCTTCTTGCTACCGACCTTGATAACTTTCTTGGGACCCATGGTGCTATGTCTTCACTAAATCTTGTCCAAAATAGAAAAAAAAAAAAAAACACAAAAAAAAATATGTAAACTTGCTTCGCTTGGCTTTTCACTGATGCAAACAAGTTTTGAACGGCGGTTTCAACTTAGCCGATGATTTGACTCGGTTCGGTTTGGCTCAGTTCATCATAATCCGAGGCAAATTTCTTGCAAAATTTCAGTTCTTCAACGAAAGTTTGTGAGACAGGGCGTTCGTATGCTGAAGTACCACTGTATATATGTAATGACTCAACCCTAACATGCTAACTCAAATCACTCACTTATATTCTATACCGCTTTGTTCTGTATTCAGGGTCACAGGGGGCGGAGCCTATCCCAGGAGACTTAGGGCATGAGGCAGGGTACACCCTGGATAGGGTGCCAATCCATCACAGGGCACACACACACATACACATAATCATTCACACACTACGGGCAATTTGGGAACAGCAATGAACCTAACCTACATGTCTTTGGAATGTGGGAGGAAACCGGAGTACCAGGAGGAAACCCACCAAGCACGGGGAGAACATGCAAACTCCACAGACACACAATAAAATGCTTATACGACCACTCGTGACCTTAAAATCAAGATTCTCAATAAGAAATAAATAATGGAATAGAATAAAAATGAAATATAGAAAAACTTAGTTGTAGAAAAAAAATAGAAGAACAAAATATAAAATAAACAAAAAAATATAGTGCAAATGTGCATGAATGTTATCTAAAACTATCTTTTTGTTAGCCTGTTTTTTTTTACCTAGCTTTCATTGTCAATATTCTGTTAAATGTAATTATGTTCATTTATAAGACTTATTAACCTATTTCTTATTGATGTGCCCCCATATCTGAGAGAAAGTTTGACATTTTGACACTTGTTACGTCCTCACATTACGCGTATAAATGACACAGCAGCTTTTCTAAATCGCAGCCTGAGTTAAACGCTAGCTGTTCACTGTCCGTTCATTTGGTGATTAAAAATTAGTCTAAACTTTGATTCAATGCGTAATTTCTTAATCATTTACCACCATATTGAAGAGAATGCTGACATTTCTGACAATTGTGTCTTATTTTAACACATTATGTGTTTAAAAGGCAAAAAAAAACCGATGTCAACATGCTAGCTATTTAAATCGTTAGCCTCAGTGTCGATGTCGAATTTTCTGGCAAGTATATTTCAACTATTACACAAAACTTACCTTCATATCCTCCATTTTCTAAAAATTTTTCACAGTCAGTATGTCTCCATAGTTATTCATATTAATAACTGAGCAACATGCTAGCTAATTCAATTATTAGCCATATAATAGCTAACTGCTCACCTTCCAATTACCTCTTGACTAAAATTAGTCATTCAGTTCATCATTATTTAATAACTTACCACAAAATGTGAGGAAAAGTTTGAAATTTGTGACAATTATCTTGTTTTAACACACGTTATTCCTTCAAATTTAAAAGGCAAAAAGCAGGAACATGCTAGCTATCTAAATCGTTTGCCTCGGTTTTTCGCTAGTTTCCAGTCTCTAAGTGTTAATATTCAGCACTGATATTAGTTATTCAGCTCGGTACAGCTACAGTATGTCAACTTTTATACTGATTTAATAATTTATTCACTATTTACATCAGTATCTGAGGAAAAAAGTAAAATCAGTAATATGCTAACTATCTAAATCATTAGCTCCAGTCGTTAGCTAGCTTCTATGCTCAGAATCGATTTTCTGGCATATGTGTAATTACAGTATGCTACATATATAAGGAATTTACCTTCATATTTGAGAAAAATATTAACATTACTGATAATTTAGTTTTTTTTTTATACTCGTGCGCATAATATGAAGGGTTAATTCAATTTTATTTATATAGCGCTTTTAACAATGGTCAGTGTCTCAAAGCGGCTTCACAAAATGAAAAGAAAATTGATGGAAGTGCGTATGAGTGAGAAAAAATGTGTTTAGATAATAATGAGATTGTGAGATTGTCCCTGATGAGCAAGCCGAAGGCGGCGGTGGCAAGGAAAAACTCCCTGAGATGTCAATAGGAAGAAACCTTGAGAGGAACCGGACTCAACAGGGAACCCATCCTCATCTGGGTGATAACAGATAGAAATTATATAACGTGTGTTAGGCTTCGACACACACGGTTAAAGATTAAACAGCAACATGCAACATGCTAGCTATCTAAAGCACTAGCTTTGGTGATCATTTAGCTTCCAGGCTCTCTGTGTTGTTATTCAGCTAGGTGAGATTAAAGTACATACA
Organism: Heterobranchus longifilis; assembly: GCA_028570985.1. Lineage (NCBI taxonomy): Eukaryota > Metazoa > Chordata > Actinopteri > Siluriformes > Clariidae > Heterobranchus > Heterobranchus longifilis. The sequence continues at coordinate 10,159,100 of JAOVVB010000034.1, read as the reverse complement.
ATTTTAGAAGTAATAATTTACATCAGTATCTCAGAAAGATTTTGACATTCCTGACAATTTCAGCTTTTTTTTTTTTTTTACACTTTTTCATTGTGTACTATCCAACATGCTAACTATCTAAATCCTTAGGTTGAGTTATTAGTTAGCTTCCATACTCAAAGAACATTGATCTAATTTTAGTCTTAATTAACCTTTTCTTAGTAATTGAACTCTAAATAAAAAAAAGTTACAAATATTAATTTTGTTTTCTTACTCGCTCTGCCTTTACGCTGAGCGTCTAAAAAATTAACCAGCAGCATGCTAGCTACGTAAATTATTCGCCTCAGTCATTACCCAGGTTTCCTGCATCCCTACAGCCTTCACCATTTCATCAATCGGTGAGCAGGTCGTGCGTTCATCTCGCTTCAACATAAACCGACAACATTTTGTAAACTGCTTTATTCTGCTACACACCAATACTGATTATTTTAATATTTTAAAACTGGACTCTAGATCGACATAAAAACATGACGTAAAAATTAAAAACACATTGTGGAAATCACGTACAATACATAAACATTACAGGACACAAACAGGACAGACGTTCCAACACAATACAGTTAAGATTAGCAGAATAATGCTTTCAGACTTAAAACGTAAACTCGATTATTAAGACTGCCCCGGGTGACGCTCGAAAGCCAGCGGGGGGGGGAATGTGTGCAAGTCATTTGTGGACGGAAGGCGTCCGTTTCTTTTCTTCAACTCCAGACCTTCAAAAGAACAATTTACATAAAAACAGGAGCGATGAAAAGTGGTCGTGGTTAAACTCGTGTTGCATCAGACACCGAGCAAGAGCGACGTGCGGTAACGGCGTTCGCTGGAGACGGGAAACGAGGTCAGACTTTCGAGGTGGACAGGATGTCTTCCACCAGGTGTTTGTAGACCCAGGCGTCCCCTTTGAGCCTCTGACGCCGGATTCCCACCACCTCGGGTTTCTGCAGGAGACACACCTCCAGCTCGAACTGCATCGTCACCTTCCCGAAGTCCGACTGCGTGCGACACTTCAGCGTGTACCTGAGAGAGAGAGAGAGAGAGAGAGAGAGAGAGAGAACGTTTAGTGCAGTGACGACTGACTGGTGGATTATTTTTCTATAACCGCACACCCCACGCTGTGTTACTCCTCTTTAACCACTTGTTAGCGACTCACCCTTTCTGCACGTAGTCCACGTTCTTCTCCGGTAAAACCTTCAGGATCTGATTGAGGACCTGGTCTGCGTTACTCTGGCTGGTCATCGTCACGTTGTACTGCGCCTATATCATCACACACACACACACGCAGGCTCTGAAACGTCACACTGCTTTCACAGCAGACCGAATTTACTAGGAAAAAAAGTGGACGTGAAAGGCAGGATGAGAGAAAGGTAAGGAAGACCGGAGGAAAAGAGAAATAAAAAACAAAATAAATCGCAAATAAAGGAAATACTGGAGGAAAAGTGAGAAGAGGAAAGAAAGGAAAGGGGACAAAAGCAGTACAGGACAGCAGGATACAGGAGAAGTGGACGGAAACAGAAGATCAGACCTTAATGGAAAGAGGAGAGACGAGTGAAGGAAAAGAAAAGAGGAAACAAAAAAAAGGAAAGAAAAGTGAAAGCAGAGACAGAAGGAAGATAAGTGGGGAACGTGAGAGAAGAGTGAAGGGAAGGAAAACCAGGGAACATTTTTTATAGAATGAAGGGAGGGAGAAGGAAACAAAGACTAAATGATGGACAGAATAAAAGCTTTAAAAAATAAAGAGAAAGGAGAAGACGCGACTCCACACCTTCACCCGGCGCGGCCCGTCCCTCAGGCCCTTCCTCTTGTTGGGCGTCAGCATGGTGATGACTTTGTCCAGGCCGCGCTCCAGACTGCCGAAGACTTTCCCCGCCTTCCTCTTCTGCCCGCTGTCTCCCGGGCATCCCGCCGCGTCCAGCGAGCGAGACCTGCGGAACGAGAGACTCGTTTGTCTCGAGAGACTTTACTTCCACATCATCTCTCCACAAACCTTCCTCTTTCCCCGTTTGTATCTATTCAACTTCCTGTTTTATTCATCTCTCTTTCTCTCTCTCTCTACACCGTTTCTCTTTCCAGTTCGGGTTCATCCATCTGTCTCTCTCCTCATCCTCCACTTACACCACTCTTTCAAAAAAATTTTTTAAAAATCTTTGGATCAATTTCTCCTTTATCCATTTAATTTCTCTCAGAATGAACTCAGTCTTTTCTTTCTTCTTCACTTCATCTCTCTTTCCTGCTTTCATTTATTGCCTTTTTATTCCTTTCTTTTCCCCATTTCTCACTCTCTCGTTTCCTCTCATCACTTCCCTGCGTGTTAATACGTCTCCCTGCACTTCCTCCGTTCATTTTCTTTCCCTTTATTTATATGACTTTCTCTCTCTCTTTCCTTTACCGCCTACCAGTTTTCCTTCCTTCCTCTCTTTTCTCCATCCCATCTACCACTTTCTCTCATCTCTCTCTCTTCCGCCCTTGTTCCTGTTCTTCCCTCTTCATCTTTCCTTCATATTTCTTTCCACCATTTCTACCTTCCTACCTCCCACTTCCTCTCCTTCTTCCCACTCTGTCCTATCTTCCTTCATGTCACTTGTTCTTTCCTTTCTTTCCCATCTCTCTCGTGTCTTCCACTCTTCTTTCCTCCTTCTCTTCCACCTTCCGTCCTCTCCTTCCCTCCGTTTTCCTTTTCTTACTACCTTCTCTTTCTTTCTTCCTACCCAGCATTCCATCTTACACCCTCCCTCGCTTTCTTTCTCTCATCCGCTGGCTCTTTCCTTTATTCCTCTCTCCTGTCTATCCTCTTTTTCTTTTCTTCTCCTTCCTCACACTCCCTCTCCTGTCTTCCATCCTTCCTTGACATTTTCTTCTTTCCTTTTCTATCTCTAATCATCCACCCTTCCTATTTCCTCTTCCTTACACTTTCTTTTCTTCTTTCCTCTGCCCTACCTTCACCATTTCCCGTCTCTTTTTCACTTCCTCCATCTCCTTCCTCCCATTTTTTCCATCCTTCCCTCTTCTACATCCCTCCCCTCCTCTTTCCTTCATCTACTGTTTTTTTCCCTCTCTGACCTTCTTCCTCTCTGCCAGATTATGTTCCCTTCCTCGTGTTTTTCTTCTCCTTCACCCAACTTCATTCATCTCTTCCTTTCATTCTCTTTCTAATTTTCTTTCTGTCCTCCTTTTACAGTTTGCTCTTTTGTCCTTCGTTTTTTTTCTCCTGTCCTTCTTGTTCTATTGTCCTCACGTGTGCACTTTCTTTCACTTTTCTTTTTGTCATCCCTCTCTCCCTCTCTCTCCCACACATCACCCCTGTAATGATTCTTCTCACTCGCACACTTCATGCTTCAAACCTTTTTTTTCTGTCTTCTGTCTCTCTCTCTCTTTTCTCCTAATCTGCACTTTATGAAGTTTTTTGTTTTCTTCTGATATCCATCTTTTTTCCCCCTCACTTTTCTGTTTTTACCTTCTCTCTGGACTTAAGACGAGGATCTCCGGCACTGCATACTGCTGATCTCCGGCCCTGCGGCCCACCACTTCTACACACACACACACACACACACACACACACACACACAGAGAGAGAGAGAGGACAAACATGTGTCACTACATGCTACACGCAACAGTCAGTACTGGGCAAAGTGACATGTACACCTGTCAGGACGCACCTTGGGATTTGTCTCGCTCACACACACACACACACACACACACACACACACACAATCCCCAGTGAGTTCCTGTCTGTTCCGGTGTGACAGTAACGAGGTGGACGGAGAGAGAGAGAGAGAGAGAGAGAGATAAATGGTAACAGGGTGGCGTGATGGAGTCGAGTCACGGTGATTGTTTTCCCGCGTGTCCGTGTGTCCTGAGGTGATTTATTCATCAGTGGTTTGTCCACGATTACGATTATTTGAGAGTGTTTGTGTCGTTTTCTTCGTGGTAAAGGTCCACTTAGAAAAGAGAAATAAAATAAAATAAAAATAATAATAAATGAGGCGGTGAGTGTATTTGAATGAGACGGTAGACGAGGACACGCGCCGGAGAGAGACAGAACGAGTCTCCGTGTGAATAACCAGCCGCGTCGCGTTACAGCTCGACCTCATCGCTTTAGTTGTGTGATTTATTCTTTTGTTTTTTCCCGCCAGAAAACTTTGGAATTGACATGGAGAAAAAAAAGATGAAAGTGACTCGTGTGTGTGTGTGTGTGTGTGTGTGTGTGTGTGTGTGTGTGTGTGTGTGAGAGAGAGACAAACCTAAACACCCTCCTCCTCTCACCTTTGTGCGTGTCCACCGGTTGGTGTATAACGTTGTTGTTGTTGACAGGCGTCGTGGGAGCCGTCCTGTTGGGTCGGCTCTTCCGATTGGACGCCGGAGTGACGGGGGCGGGCAGAGCGAAAACCACACCCCCGCTGCCGCCTTTGTGCACCGCCGAGTTCTCTTTATTCTCCCTGCTGCGCTCGTGCTTCTGTGGGCGTGGCTTGGCTGGCTCCGGCCCTGTTCCGCCCCGCCTCTTCTCAGCTGAGTGACAGGCTCGCTTCTGTAACGAGGAACGAAGAAGAAGAAAAATGTGTTTACGTTAAAAAGTGCAGAAATCAATATACATTAT
>JAOVVB010000034.1:10036941-10048564 GCA_028570985.1 Heterobranchus longifilis | reverse complement strand
CCCCCCCCCCCCCCCCCCGTCCAAATAGTTGTATTTCTCACATACTTACTCCGATGGCTTATTCTCCCTACCGCAATTCTCTTTCTCTGTTTTTCTTTGAGGTCTCTGTACCTATATTTCCTTTATCTCTCTGTCTTTCTTCCCTGTTCCTATTTTATTTTTTTTCTGCCTTTTTTGCCCTCTTCTGCTTTCTGTCTGTTGATCTCTGTATATGTTTATTCTTCCTATCACCATCTGGTTCCGTTTTCTCTCTTTCTTCTACTATTTTGCTGCCACATTCTCCGTCTCTCTTTCTCTCTTTTGTCTTTCTCATGTCTCCCTTTTTTCTTTCCTGCTTTCTTCATGTGTTATCACTGTTGGTTTACTCTTTCTCCCAAGCTTCAAGATTCTCTCCCTCCCTTCCTCTCGCTCTGTCTCTCTCTGTCTCTCTTGCCATTTCTCTGACACTTTTTAAAAATCTTCTTTCTTGCAACATTATTTCTTTTGTTTTCTTTTCAAGTGTTGTCCATTTACTTTTGGTAGAATTCTTTCCACTTCTCCCACACTCCTCTTTATTTCACTCTTTCAAAAACTATTCATGTCTCACATGTTGTCTCTCTCTGTATGTTTATTCTTCCTATCACCATCTGGCGCTCTTCTTGCTCTTTTTCCTACCATTTCTCTGTCACTTTCTGTCTCACGCTCTCTTTCTTTCTTTCTCTTTATCTCTTTTCTATCTCTCTTTTTCTTTCACGCATTCTCTGGCACTTTTCAGCCCTTGTTGAATGTTTTTTTCTGTCTCTCTATACTCTGCCTTATTTCTCACGTTTCTTTTCAAGTGTTGTCCATTTTCTTTAGCAGATTTCTTTCCACCTCTCCCTCACTATTTCTCTTTATTTTTCTCTTTCCAAAAATATTCATGTCTCACATGTTATCTATTTCTCTCTCTTTCTCTCTCTCTCTCTGGCTCCAGCGTCAGAGGAGTTGATGTCTTTAGCCGAGCTGGAGGATTTGCTGCTGAGGAAACTTTTTCACGGTTATCAGAAATGGGTGAGACCCGTCCTGCACGCCAACGACTCCATCACCGTCCGCTTTGGCCTCAAGATCTCACAGCTGGTGGACGTGGTGAGAGTTTCTCACACTCCTCTCTCTCTCTCTCTCTCTCTCTCTCTATCTATCTCTTTCTCAAATACACCATTTCAAGTGTTCCAGATGTATACACTCATTGCGTACACACGGGTGCACTCCCAACACACACAACCTAAAAACAGCTACCTTCAGCTCTGTGTTTGACAGGCAGAGCCGTTGTTAGTTCAGGCGGGATATGAGAGGAAATCATTACAGCGTGTTGTTTACAGACAAACACACACTCAGCGTCTGAAACGTCACAGCAGGTGTTTCATCCATGCTTCGTTGCACTTGGTATCCCATAATCCTGTGCATGCGCAATGGTTTGAACAGAGATGTCGAGGACAATTAGAAGTGTACATGCACTTACACACACATACACACACATACTATGACATTTCCTATTATAACTATGCTATCATACACACCCCTAGTTTTATCATTTCAACTTGCACTCTTTACACACCCACACACACACACACACACACACAGATATAAAATCAGGTGGTTTGGTTTATAATCTGGGACTCAAGAGCACACATTTGTATGTATGATTCACACACACACACACACACACACACACACACACACACACACACACACACTATAATATTTAATATTATATTATATTTTATCATTCCACACACACACACACACACACACACACACGCACACACTAATTCAATGAATTAGAAAGCATGGTTTATAGCCAGGGACAAAAGGGCACCGATTTGCGTCTTTGTGTATAATTTAAAATTCAAACACACGCATGCACAGTCTAAAAGGCGATGGATGGAAAACCTTTTAGCTGAGCACACTGACGAAGCGTGTTCCGAGCGAAGTGAATTATGTTAGATCACTAACACGCGCTGAATCGATGGAGAGCTGGAGATCCCGTTCCTGCACTAACTGCCTCGGGTCCGGTTCAGTGTGCGGATATTCTGATGAGGTTTAAACCCCGGCCCCGATAAAGTCTCAGTTCCTGTCGATTAGGTTTGTTGAACAGCAGCAGCTCTCACAGCGCTCGTTCTGATGCAGTCATGTCGTGTCGTAACTCGGTGGGGGGTGGAGGGAAATTTTCTCTTAAAGTGGCATCCAACATGGCGTGCTCCATGTGTCTCACGGTTCACATGTTCCATCTGTGGCACTGACAATCACGTCGACGATTATTACGCTCCAGCATGTTCTTATAGTCAGTCTGCATTCTTAGATCTACAGTAGATCTACAGTCATCTACCAGCGCTGTTCAAGTCAAGCCGGGACTTGTGAAGACATTTCTAGTGAATCAAAGCGTAAACCCAAACAAGACTTGCATTTTAAAGAAGGCCGTACGTCTGTGGATGACGATCCCAGCCAAGTAGTGGGCGAAGTCTACAAATCCTGCACTTGAGTAAAAGCTGAGATTCTCTAGGGCACATATTACTCAAGTAAAAATAAAAATCCTCCATTTAAATGTCTAAATGGAGAACTACTCGCCTTCAAATTTACTTAAGTGATCAAAATTATGGGGCACATATTAGCTCACAGTTTCCTTTTTCATAGCAAAAAATCCTTCTCTCTCACTCTTTCCGATTGTGAGCCTACTGTTCTTGACAACCAGCTCCTTTTATTTGAAACACCTGTTGATTTATTAAATTATTATTACGCATAATAGTCAGCCAGTGGCAAAATTCCCACTTCAAATGCTACATACATGATTGTAGTTGGGTGATGCAACACCATACAGAAATGTGGTGAAGTAAAAGTACAGATATTTGCTGTACGATGTAACAGAGTACAAGGAAAAAGTATCATCTTATATTAAGTAAATTGCAGATACATGACATATGTATGTCATGACAGTACCAGGACAGTAACCAGTGACCTTCCACCACTGCTCGGAGCCCACTGCAGTCGTTCTTGTAAGCATTATTAAATATTGACTGATAACTTGTCAAGAGGGGAAGAGAGACATCTGTCAGTGGAAACTGTACGCACAATCATTCCCCAACACCATTTGCACATACAGGAACTCTGCTGGGACTTATTGCCACATCGCCCGTACAGTCCTGACCTCGTTCCAAGCCATTTCCACATGTTTGGGACAGTAGAGACGTGCTTTAGACATGAATCAGACAGGCAGTCCGATCATAGCTTCGGCGTACTGAGAACACTTTTTACATTGATGGTGTCCAAGCATTAATGAAACACTGGGATGAGTTTATTAGTGTAGCAGGGGATTATTTACAGTAGAGAAATAAAGGGAGTTTTCACTCTCAGATCTGTGTTCTGCTCTGTGTACTGGACGGTTATCGAAAGTCCCACTTTGATTTGGACGCCCTTTGAACATTGAACGTAAATTAATTAAATTGTGATTGGCAGTTATACTATACTGTATATGTAAATATATCTAATGTAATTTGAAGAGAAATTATAATATAACCAAAACTGTGAATTATAATATAACCTACAAATTGCATTATACTGTACGTTACTTTATAATTCTTTGGCTCCTGCTGGTGGTGAAAGCGCATCAGCGCATCCTGATGGTGATCTTAGTCTTCATCGCATCTTTCTCTCCAGTCTAATTTGACTATCAATCAGATAAACAGAGTAAAACCATGACTTTAAGGACTGTTTTTTGATGTGCGGACAGATTTTGATGTCAGTGCCTACATACTCATGTGCCCCCCCCCCCCCTCTCTGCTTCTCCCTCTAGGATGAAAAGAACCAGCTTATGACTACTAACGTCTGGTTGTGGCAGGTAAACACGCTGCTTCTGTTTATGCATTTGAAGACTTTGCTGTTTTAAAGACTTTGTGTAAATGTGCGCCTCTCCCTCTATGTTTTTTAGGAGTGGATAGACTATAAGCTGAGCTGGAACCCAGAGAACTACGGTGGGATCACGTCCATCCGAGTACCCTCGGAGAACATCTGGCTGCCTGACATCGTCCTCTATGAAAAGTAATATCTTTGTTCGCTGTGACTCACTATGTGCCGCGTAACTTTACTTTATTATTTATGTTAAATAAAAATCTCCTGATATCCAGCATACAAGTCAAAAATGTCAAATCAATCAAAGACAAACTGACCAATCAGGACTGCGCATTCAGCATCCTATATTGTAAACAAAGAGCAAAGCCAACCATGACCAATGAGAAACCAACCAAGCAGGCAAAACATCCATATAAAATACAATTTAATAGCATCTCTTCGTTCTGATTGGTTGGATATGTGTCTCAAATGTAGGACAGATGCTTTAAAAGAAAATTGTGTATGAAATCCATGGACATTTGTATGTTTTTTGCTGAGCTCACTTCTTTCTCTTTTTTCCCCCCCCTCCTCAGTGCTGATGGACGATTCGAAGGCTCGCTGATGACCAAAGCGATTGTAAAATATGATGGTACGGTGACATGGACTCCTCCCGCCAGCTACAAGTCTTCTTGCACCATGGACGTCACGTTCTTCCCCTTCGACCGCCAGAACTGTTCGATGAAGTTCGGTTCATGGACGTACGACGGCGCCATGGTGGACCTGACCCTGATGGACCCCCTCGTGGACCGTAAGGACTTTTTCGACAACGGCGAATGGGAGATACTGGACGCCAGCGGGCGCAGAGGGAGCCGTCGTGACGGGATCTACTCCTATCCATTCATCACCTACTCTTTTATCCTAAAGCGCCTGCCTTTGTTCTACACGCTCTTCTTAATTATCCCGTGCCTCGGCCTGTCCTTCCTGACTGTCCTGGTTTTCTATCTCCCATCCGATGAAGGCGAGAAGCTCTCGCTGTCCACGTCCGTGCTCGTCTCGCTCACCGTCTTCCTCCTGGTCATTGAGGAGATCATTCCGTCTTCGTCCAAGGTGATCCCGCTAATTGGCGAGTACCTGCTCTTTATCATGATCTTCGTCACCTTCTCCATCATCGTTACGGTCTTCGTCATCAACGTGCACCACCGCTCTTCGGCCACCTACCACCCCATGGCGCCGTGGGTCAGAAGGCTCTTCCTGCAGAGCTTACCCAAAATGCTATGCATGCGCGGCCACACCGATCGTTACCTCTATGCCGACACGGAGCCACACCGGAGTCCGGAGCTGAAGCGCGGGATGAAGAAAGGGATGAAGAAGAGCGCAGGAGGGAAGGAGGACGAGTCCTGGGTGGCCATGCTGGAGAAAGCCACCAGTTCTGTCCGCTACATATCCAGACACATCAAGAAGGAGCATTTCATCAGAGAGGCATGGTTTAAATATTTATCAGAATGGTAGATGTTGTAACACTGTAAATGTTAAAGATACAGTCAGCATTTGCTTGTTTTAATTTAACACATGCGGTCATTATGTGTGTTTTCAGGTGGTTCAGGACTGGAAGTTCGTGGCTCAGGTGCTTGACCGGATCTTCCTCTGGGTTTTCCTCACCGTATCTGTAGTTGGCACCATCCTCATCTTCACCCCGGCTCTCAACATGTACCTCAGCTCCGCTTCTTAAAGACAAACCCATCCTTACCCCAAACACACACAAGAGACAGCTTTCCTTTATAATAAACACTTTATAATAATGTACACCAACCAATCTTTTAATTCTCACGATTATTCGTTTTCTAAAACGGCAGCTTAACCCACAGGTTTATACTGAATTCTGTAGTCTTAAGTTTCAGTGCTTTCTATCACTTTTTCAGATATTCAAGACACGCTGTTATAGGAAAATAAATAACGCTAGTGTGTAGACTTAGTTCCCAACACCTCCATTACCTCACCGAATGTCGGAGCTGATATTGTCGCAGTGGAGAAATTTTGTATGTAAATGCTATTCCAGACTGCCCCATATTTATGCAACCCATGTGTTTTTCCAGTGTTTTCCGTACAGATGATACAAACCTCACTGAGAGACTACAGCAAATGTACTAATCAACCCGTTATATAACGAGATGAAACCATTTCCTTTTGTCTTTATACTGTCTATCAATACAGTTACAGTGGATATAAAAAGTCTCCTCATCTCCTGTGCACTGCCCTCTTCAGGTCACCCCACAAATTTTTTTCAATCCAATTCGGGTCTAGGCTCTGGCTCTGCCATTCCAAAACATTAATGTTCTTCTGGTGAAGCCATTGTTTTATTGATTTGGATGTATGCTTTGAGTCATTGTCATGCTGAAAGATGAAGTTCCTATTCATCTTCAGACTTCTAGCACAAGCCTAAAATTTTTGCGCCAACATTGACTGGAATTTTGAACTGTTCATAATGACCTCAACCTTGACTAAGGCTCCAGTTCAATATTGGAAAAAAAACAAAAAACAGAGCCAATGCACGGTGCTGCCACCACCATGCTTCACTGTGAGCTTGGTGTTCTTTTTGTGATGTGCAGTGTAGTTTTCATACAAAACATACATTTTGGAATTATGGCCGACAAATTAAAACCTTGGTTTCATCAGACCATAACAAACTTTTCCTCATGCTTCTGAGAGACTTCAAAGTGTGTCTTTGCAAAATTTTACCTGGCCTGGATTTAACCTGGTTTCCTTCACCCTACCCTATAGACCAGTCATATGAAGGATACGGAAGATTGTTTTCACATGTACTACACAGCTAGTACTTGCCAGAAATTCTTTCAGCTCCTTTAATGTTGATGTAGGAATCTTGGCAGCCCCTCTGACCAGTTTTCTTCTCATCTTTTCATACATTTTGGAGGTAATATCACTGTTGCACCACATTTTTTCCATTGATGATGACTATCTTCACTGTGTTCTATGGTATAGCTAATGCCTTGGAAATTCTTTTGTAACCTCCTCCTGACTGATTCCTTTTAACAACGAGCTTTTAACAGCTGAACCTTATTAGGGGTAAATCAGAGGCACTTTTTAAATGATAGCAGGTGTGTACTGATTGCTTAATTCCGAACACAGCAAAATCTCCAGTTATAAAAGGGTGTGTACACTTATGCAACCATATTATTTTATCTCTTTATTTTTACCCCCCAAAAGATTTCTGGTTGCTTTTTAATCGAGTTGTACATGTTTTTGGTCTCATTAAGGGTGGAAAAAGACATGACAAAACAAAAAAATGACATTTTGACCTTTGATATCCACTGTAATGTCTGTCCGAGTGTTTTGACTTCCATATATGTCTACCTGTTCATATAATCCAATGCTTTAAAGTCTTGACATTTTTGTTGAATATGTTGAATTTCCTCCACCACAAGAAATAAAATCAATGAAAACGTAAATGTTTCTTGTGTCTTGAGAGTGTAAGGTCACTATTTACTTCATAAAGAGGGGATTAAACCCGAGGAGGGATCATTTGTCTGAGTAGGGCAAGTACCTGGTTCATCAATTATCCGGTCAAGATTATCCAGTCTTAAACTCTTGCTATTGCTACCATATGCTAGTTGAGACTAGAGGTCAGTGTTGTGCGATTGATCAAAGTTGGACAAAAATAATTTCTAACTGTTACAAGTTTTTCACCATCCTACATTACCTGAGTTTGATTATTTTTCATGTTTATGTGCTGACAGCGTTAATAAATCGTCGATAAACTTCATTCTAATATGAAAAAGAATAGAAAATAAAAAAGTTCATTAGAGTGCGAGGAGCTTCATCACACAGTCACTAAGAAGATTGTACATCATACAAGATCTTATCGTAATCGCAGAAAAAAACATTAATTAGTCAGTTACCCGGTTCAGAAACCCTCATCTGGAGCTTATCTCTATTATGCTGTAACTTCTGTAATGAACCACGCACTCTGCTCTGTGATGAGAATCAGCAGGAGAAAACACACACACACGGTAACATCTGATGCCTGCACTGAGATGCTTTAAAGGGAATGGACATGGGAGTGGACTTTAGTGATAAACAGTAAAAGTTTACTCACTGTTTAAGCAAATAGATAATCACTGAAACTGTGACGGAAGTCCAAATTGAATGTCAATATTCACACAGAGAAGTTTGCATGTGTTTATGCAACTGCTGAAGTTAGGTTTTTGGGCTTCGCATTGAGATTATGATGACTGGATCATGTGCATAACATGTAAACCATTACACGACAACATGTAGACCATTATACAATGTCTGTTAGACCATTACACAATAACTGGTAGACCATTACACGAAACCATGTAGACCATTACACAATAACTGGTAGACCATTACACAATAACTGGTAGACCATTACACGAAACCATGTAGACCATTACACTATAACTGGTAGACCATTACACAATAACTGGTAGACCATTACACGAAACCATGTAGACCATTACACTATAACTGAAAAACCATTACACTATAATTGAAAGACTATTACACTATAACTGGTAGACCATTACTATTAAATGGTAAACCATTACACTATCACTGGAAGAGCATTATACAAAGTCTGATAGACCAATACACAATGTCTGGTAGACCATTACACAATAAATGGTAGATCATTACACTATAAATGGAAGACTATTACACGATAACATTTAAACCATTAAACTAGCACTGGTAAACCATTACACTATAACTGGTAGATCATTACACTCTAACTTGTAGACCATTACACAGTAACTGGTAGACCATTACACAAAACCATGTAGACCATTACACTATAACTGGTAGACCATTACACGAAACCATGTAGACCATTACACTATAACTGGTAGACCATTACACGAAACCATGTAGACCATTACACTATAACTGGAAAACCATTACACTATAATTGAAAGACCATTACACTATAACTGGAAGATCATTACACTTTAACTTGTAGACCATTACACAATAACTGGTAAACCATTACATGACATCTACCAATACTAAAAACAAATTACTCCTGACTTATATTATTGGACTCGAGAGAGGCCAGTTTCAAAACCCCCACAGCTCTCCTGAGCAACTTGTCCAAGTGCGTGGCATCCCTGCTTCTGAGGCCTCACCAACAAAATACTGTGTAGAAAATCTAAACCATTACGCCATTGCTACAGTAGGAGACCATTACACAGTAACATCTTGACGATTACACAGTAACAGTTAGACACTGCCTTTAAATGCAAGCCTTCGTCCCAATAATCAGGAAATTCAAACTGAAGACTGAAACACTGAACACTTTTTTATTTAAAATGCAAATGTAATAGAACGTAACATAAAAAACATGATGCAATTTAGGAATGCAATTTTAAAAAATCATGTAATTGTTGTGTTTCAAAACTTCACAGACCTTAAATCAAGCATTTGTCCATTTGTCTCTTAAAAGTTTAAGAGTTTATAGAGTACACTGTATATTTGATATGTGAAGTGTAATGGGAAAATATTCATTAAAAATCATAGAGGATGCATTAAAGTCATCTCCATTACCTTCATGCCTCTTAAATCCTCCAGGGTTTAAAATAAAGCAAGACAAATGAGTGATTTTATGCTTACTTATCATTTATTGAAGTAGTCGTCAATATCGGAGCTTAAGAACTTCCAGGGCACTTCCAGACATGCTGTTATAGGAAAATAATCAATGCCAGGTTGTTGGCTTATGCTTTTCATCATCTCCATTACCTCACCCAAGCACTAAATAGCCCCACGAACCGTATACAATCCTAAAGACACCCTGAGCTGATACTGTGTCCTCAGTGTAGAAGAAGTGGTTTTGATGGAGAAATGCTCAGAAATGATATCCAGACTACCAGGTTAAATATATCAATCAAAGTTATGAAAGATGTAGTCTACTCACACCAAAAAACAAGGAAAAGTACAGAAAGGTGCCTTTATTTCTGAGACTGTAGGGTCACCATTTATAAAGAAGCGATTAGCGTTTCAGAAGTTCAGTTAAATATAGTCTTCTCACAGATCCAGGTGAACTCATAATCACAGGGATAGTCGGCCTCGTTGTAGACGGGATCAGGCATTTCACCAGTTAGAACGCAATACTCATCTCCTTCCAAATTGTTGGGTTCTCCGCTCCCCCAGTACCTGAAGGACAGAATCAGAGGATCTGCTGTGTTTATCGAGCGAATGACACGTCAGGAAAACATCATCAAGACAATAGATCAGTCCAGTGACTTCTTACCCAACGCTCTCTGGGGTCCCATCCACCCACTTCCACTGGCCCTCGACCTGCCTGTCGAGACCGATCCAGGCTCTTCTGCCACACAGCGCGTTATGAAGGAACGTCTGTCATGAGTAAACTGTAAGTATTATTCACTTCAGTCGGCTTTTCTTTTTATTCTAATTCTCTCTCTGCCTCTCTCTCTCTCACCTGTTCCTCTCTGCTGTTTATGATCACCAGGTCTATTCCTCTCTCTCTGCAGTCCTGTCTGCTGTCATTCCAGTTCTTCTCCTCAGTAGAGATGTAATAAAGACTGGAGTCGAAATACATCCATCCTGGATCCAGATTCATTTTCACAGGTTATTATCAGTGTCCTCATTAATATTGTTATCATTTACAGTATATAATAATGGCAGTATCACTACTGGTTCGAAAGAAAAGTCTCAGGTTTTATACACCTTTGGAATTAGGATACTCCAACTGATTCGTCACTCACCCTGTTTAGAAAGCCTCTGGAGTTCCTCTAACTCCATCTGCAACCGATCTCTCTCCATGGTCAGGGTGCTCAGGTTATTTTCTGTGGTCAGACTGATGTATTTGATCGAGAGCACCATGATAGTGACCAGTAGACCCACACACACCAACAGGAGCAGCACATACACTGCAGTCAGTCTGTGACATCTGCTCCTTTTGTTGTCTCTCCCTGTTGGTAAATTGACACAGAAATACGAAATATTTTGATTAATATTTAGTTTTAACATGTTCTAAAAATAAATCTTTTTACCAAAGTACGTAGTAATGGATCATACCAGTCCTGCATGAACCGATACATACATGTACATACAGTACACACATATATTACTACACACAAATATAAGGCTGATGCATTACAATCAGACTGATGTATTTCAAGCGTCTATTTCTTTTCATTTTGATGATTATGCCTTGCAGCTAATGGAAACCCAAAATTCAGTATCTCAGAAAATTAGAATTTTGTGAACAAGTTCGATATTGGAGACTCATGGTGTCACACGCTCATTAACACGAAACACCTGCAAAGGTTTCCTCGGCCTTTAAATGGTCTCTCAGTCTGGTTCAGTTGGCTACACAATCACGGGGAAGACCAGAAGATCATCATCGACACCCTGCACATGGAGGGTAAGACATAAAAGTTCAGGGCAAAGTTGAATGGAAGGAAAGAATATGGTAGAAAAAAGTGCGGACAAGCAACAGGGGTAGCCGCAGCCTTTAGACGATTGGGAAACGGTCCCCATTCAAGAACTGTCACATTCCTTGCGTCAAGCAACTCTTAAACCAGAGACAACGTCAGAGGCGTCTTACCTGGACAAAAAAAAAGCACTGGACTGTTGCTCAGTGGGCCAAAGTCCACTTTTCAGATGAAAGTAAATTTTGCATTTCATTTGAAAATCAAGGTCTCAGAGTTTGGAGGAAGAGAGGAGAGGCACAGAATCCAAGTTGCTTGAAGTCCAGTGTAAGGTTTGAACAGTCAGTGGTGGTTTC
>JAOVVB010000034.1:9933387-9948970 GCA_028570985.1 Heterobranchus longifilis | reverse complement strand
CATCGGACGAGTGAGTCGATCATCGGACGAGTGAGTCGATCATCGGACGAGTGAGTCGATCATCGGACGAGTGAGTCGATCATCGGACGAGTGAGTCAGCAAGTGAGTCGATCATCGTCTGAGTCGGCGAGTGAGTCGATCATTGGGCGAGTCAGTAGTCATTGAATCTAGCATTATATAAGTCAGTGAGTGAGTCATTAATTATATCTCTGGGTAGGAGTGATTCAGGGCTTGAATCAGCAAATGAGTTAGTGGGTTTAGTCAATGAGAATCATTAGATGATTCTTTAGGTGAATGAGATACGGATTCAGAGCTTGAGCAAGCAAGTCACCAAATGAGTCAGTGAGTGAGTCATGAATTAAATAACTGAGTCAATCATTAGATAATTCATTAATTGAACAAGTCAGTGATAGTCATTAATTGAGTAAGTGATTGAGTCAATCATCTAATGATTCACTAAGTGAATGAGTCAGTGATTCAGAGCTTGACTGAGTCAACAAATGAGTCATTGAGTGAGTCATTAGTTAAATGACTTGGTCAGTCATTTGATGATTCATTAAGTGAACGAGTCACGGGATAAGATAGTGACTCAGAGGTTGAGTGAGTGAGTGGGATGATTTATTACGTAGTGTCAGTGAGTGAAACGGTGACTCAGAGCTGAGCGAGCGAGTCAGCAAATTAACAAGTGAGTGAATCATTGAGACAATCATAAGACGAGTCTTTAAATATAAAAAATCAGCAAGTGAGTCAGTAAGTAAGTCAATCATTAGATGATTCATTATGTAAACGATTCAGCGAGTGAGGGAGTTCAAGAAAGAAACAATCCATAAGTGATCATAAGTGAGAGAGACGCTTGAGGAGTAATCAGGTAAGTGAGAGAGAGAGTGAGAGAGAGAGTGAGATATCCATCCGCTGATCCACATGTAATAACGCAGGTCTCACCGACGTGCCGGTTGTCCTTGAACGCACAGTCGGGCAGCAGGAAGATGAGATGGCGGCTGAACTTGTCAGCTGTGCTGGAGTCCAGGTTCAGCACGTGTTTAGCGGAGCACCTCAGCCTGTACACGTCCTCCAGCTTCACACACACGTACTGATGTTGGAGGAGAAAAAAACACACTCTTATACCCTTTTCTTCGGACACATGTACACCATAACCTTCTTATTTTAATTTTTTTTGTACCTCAATCAGAGAAGCGACCATCTTGGTGCCATCCAGGTGTGTGTTAGAGGCTGCATCGAATTCCAGGTCAAAGTAGAGCTTGCACACGGCGCCCTCAGGAATCACCTCATAGCAGTGCATGAGCGAGTGTCTGTGAGAACTACACACAGGGACACGGTCGATTATACGGCGTGGAAGAGGCGCCACCTAGTGGCGGTGTGGCGTGAGTGCGCCGTAGTAGAAGTGTGAAGTGCAGTGTGTGAGTAGATAAGTGAAGAGTCACCTGTAGTAGTGCCAGAGCTCAGTGTAGCTGGTCACTAAATACACCCTCTGTCCTGCGTCCGTGCTCTCTTTCTCCAGAGCAAACACATGGACGTCCTGAAGAAAAGAAAAGAAAAAGGACAGAAGGGGATGTTTAGGATCACATTTAAGCTAGCGAGTCAGCAAATGACTCAGTGAGAAGACAGAAGGGAACAGTCAGGGTCACTGACTAAGTCAAACCCCCACCACCCCCCCTCTCCCTTGCTCCGACCTGTTTGCAGCGCTGACTGAAGGCGATGGCGTCTTTCTGCCAAGGGAACAGTCTCCACACGGAGGACGGCTGCCACGGCCGGGAGAGACGAGTTTTATAAGGGCAGCTGATTGGGGCGGACTGATAGGTTAGCGCCCTCTGCTCCACCGCCTTCACCCTGTCCTGCCACTTTCCCCTCGTCATCCTCAATATCCTGTTATTTCAGCGCAGCAACACGTCTCCCACTATCAAAATGAGAAAAGAACTGGAAGAGAGAGAGAGAAAAAAAAAAGATGATATTCCGCCCAAACTTTCAGGCTACAGTACGGCTGCACCAAAAGCTGTAACATACACTCTTATCTCAAGTGCCAGCTGATCATCTCTCCAAATCAAAACATTCTTTCCAAGACCTCTCCTTCCTCCCAACATCTCCTTCAGTACTGTCTTCATTGGGAGGTTTCCTCCATGTCCTTTTAAATTGATCCAATCAGGCCACGGATTTAGCTGCTGATCCATCTACAGAACTTTTGACCTTTCCAAGATGGCGGACATTTTGACGTGACCCGGAAGTTAGAAATAACCGCCAAACTGTTTTTACCATGAAGGATAACGCCACACAAACGCGACAAAATATTCCTTTTAGATAGTTATAAGGTAAGACAAGAAATTTATCGTGTATTGGTTTTGACGCTTTGTTTCCAGAATAAGCTAACCAAACGGGCTCGTGCATTCGCAAGAATTACAAAAAAGAAATACTTAAACAATAAAACATAGCGTAACAAACTTACACCAACTTAGTTAAATTATGAATACTTACTAGGTTTATTCTCTGAAATGTAAAATGTAAATCGTCATGTTTGCATCTGACAACTTGTCACGCGCTGTTATGTTTGGATAGTCGCAAGTCGAAATGCATGCCGGGAGAAAAGACTGATTTGTCATGTGGTTGCCAGGGTGTGTTATAATCAACGCTGGTTATCCTCACTAATCTATACTGTACTAAATACAGTACTTTTAATTTTTTTTATCTTTACCTGTGTTGTAGTGTTAATTAAAATTAATACATTTAACCACATAATTATCCTCAAACACTTTTACATATTTCACTTCTTCTTGGTTTCTGAACTGTTTTTATCTCTGTCTTTTTTATTTCAACTTCTTCAAAAAATATTTTATCCTTGTGCCCCTCGCTTTTTAACTACTTTATATTTAACGTTTTAATGATTTTACCGCCTTCATCAGCCAGAACTATTATTTCACTATTCCAACCTATAACCCATTTTTTTTCCGTTCAATATGCCTATGCTCTGGCAACCCTCTTGATCTAGCTTAGCGCATGCGCGGTGTTGCGCGTGCGTTGAGTTTGGCGCGCGGATTCGAAGCGAGAATGGAGTTGATGCGCGCGCTGCAGCGGTTGAAGCTGAACGCTGTGTCTCGCGGTGAGTTTTACTCCGATTCACCCGATAAACACCTTATTAAACAATTATCGTTGTTTCACGCGAGTCAGAAAACACCGAGCAGGGCTGTCTGTCAGACACGATGTGAGGCCAGGGCTAGCATGCTAAGCTAACGTCATTGGCTCCAGTGCTTCCGATGCTAACGCGGAACTTACCCAGCTAGTCTCGCTAATTAATATGAGTAAATATTAAATGTATTATTTATACAGGTGTATAAATGATGTACTCGGCTGTAGAAGTAAATACCGCAGTAAGGTTTAATGTCCGTAAACAGTAAGCGGAGATTTATTGGCTCGGTCTCAAATCACCGGCTCCTCTGGTTAGGGCTAGGAGTGCTCGAGGGTTTATAGCGCGAGCTCCCGGTTACGCCCCCTTGCCCCTCTGAGTCTCACAGTGTGGATTTGGGATTAGACCCGAGTTCTAATGCACGAGATACAGAGAGATTAATAGAGGTTTATTTATTTACTTATTTACTTAAAGCCTGATTTAAAAAAACAGCAGATTTTATTTAATATTTCGCCTTATATGAGAAACTTAGATTGCAACCAGAAAATCACATTATTATGATTATTTTTATTGTTATTGTTAACAACAGCAATGATGGTACTGCCATATATAAACATACATGGTTATTATTATTATTATTATTATTATTGTATTTCAGCACAGGCAATACCAGTAGTAGTAATAACATAAAAATGTTTAGTTTTTAAATGCTACTTAATAATAATAATAATAATAATAATAATAATAATTGTTACTATTGTTTTTCTTCTTTTTCTTCTTCTTATTAAAACATTGATGATAATAATAATACATATGCAATAATAATAATAAGATGTTTTTTATTTTTACTTTTTTAAAATTAATAATTATTTCTTTATTTTTGGAAGGTTTTGTCTTCCTGCCCAAGAATAAGAGTAGTTTTTAAAAAAGTATTTAAATGTTATTTAATAATAATAATAATAATAATAATAATAATAATAATACAATTTGTATTATGATGATGATTATTATTATTAAAAATGTTAATGTTAATAAAATGTATGGAATATTAGTAATATTGATTTAGCAGTGATCTAATTAGGCAATTATATAATTTGTATATTAGAAATAACTATAATAATAATAAAATTCCACATCAACTTTATTATTATTATAATTATTATTATTATTATTATTAATAGTAGTAGTAATAAAAGTAGCTTTCTTTCTTTCTTTCTTTCTTTTTCTTTCTGCATTAGTCAACCCAATACTAGTAGTAGCTGTTATTATTATTATTATAATATAGTCCGAGTAGTAGGATTTTTAATTAGTTTGTTTGTTTTTGTTTCTTGTTTAGTTTTTTTAAACACACAACTGGTAAGCTTGGATTGCAGCTGGGAGTGTAATTATTTACAATCACAATAAAGAGTTTTAAAGTTAAAAAAAAAGACACACAGTATACTCAAAAAGTAAAATAAGCAAGTGATGATAAATCAAAAAAAAGAAGAAAAATAAATCAATAAAAATATGCCTAAAAACAAATCAAAGAAAATTGTGGAAACTATGGAAATAAAATTAAAGTGAATGTTGTGTGTGTGTGTGTGTTGTCCAGTTTGGGTGGACGCGGTGTGGGAGTGCGAGTTCACGGACGCCGAGCCCCTCGACTCCGCCATCGAGGACGAAATAAAAGAAGACGTGAGCGTGTTTAAGGAGGTGTACAGGAGGCTGCTGCCGTTCTCCTGCGACAATGAGAACGCTCAGGTAACGCGAAACCAGGTTCTGGAGAGACAGGTTTGTTGTGTTTCGTGGTTCTTTGCCGTCTTACTCAGGTGTGTGTTTGGTCTCTACAGAGTGTGTGGAACGTGTTCGGGGAGAACGAGGTGTCGGTGAAGTCTCTGATCGCCGTCCTGGCCAGCTTCATCCTCGGCGCTAAGAGCAAAACGTCCAGCGTAGAGCAGAGACGACACGCCCTGCAGGCCGCCTCCCTCTACCTGCTGCTCCTCAGGATCCCAGGTACGTTTTCACAGCTCACGGCTCAAGACGTGTGTATTAGTGTATAGGTCAAAGGTCACATGATTTCAACTTTAATTCTTTTTGTCATTTTTTTACAGGCAGCGTCGCCAACCGAGTGTTCCACCAGATCCTGTTCGACACGTGCCTGGACCTCGTGCTGAGATGCTGGCCGCAGAACTCGGGCAAGAAACGCAAGAAGGACACGCTGAAGAGCTCGCAGGGCGACGGGAAGACCGGGAAACGCCCCAAACCACCGAAGAAAGTCTCCGACGAGGTCCGCCGATCGCACCGTGACCGCTCTGAGTGGGCGGTGCTTTAACTGTCAGTGACGGAAATCGGAGAGTGTCTTCAGTCTTTTTTTCTCACGCCATGTCTTTCAGATGGAGATCGATGAGGAAGATGAGGAGGAGGAAGAGGAGGTCTATTTCTCGGCTCAGGATCTGTTGGGGATGCGTGAGGACGTGGCCGGACTCGTGAGGACGCTCCTCAAGCTGCTGGAGAAGTTTTCGCTCAGGGACAAACCGCAGAGCGCCGACAGCTGTGTGCGGGTCAGTGGAGAAGGCGATGATGATGATGATGATGTCATTTATGATCTCATCATCACCACAGTTGTGTACTCATTAAGCTGATTAGACACAAAAATCTGGCCTGTTTAAGAGTTTAAATCTTGTGGGCGGAGCTTCGTGAACATGAGCGTTAATCATTCCAGTGTCAGTCTAAGTGTTAGTAAACTTACTTTAATTTAGTTGTTACTTTAGTTGTGAGCGAAGCAAGTACATAAACAAAATACTCAGTGTTTACAAACAAAATATTTTTATTCATACTGTATTTAGCAACATCGATTAAGTTAGCAAGAGAGAATCACCAGAGATCCCCTGGTACGACGTCATCACGATACTGAGGTGACGATTCAGTTTGTATTGCAGCATCACCATATTAATCTCTGTGAATAGTTTAGAGCTCCACCTGCAGGATTGCAGAGGAACTGCAGCATTATATCACCTCACGCAAAACATGTATGAGGTAAAAATAAATAATAATAATTTTTACAACACGAAAGAATCACGTTATGTAACTAAATAGTTTTTTTATTTATTTATTTATTTTTTCCTGATGTGGAAATCAGTCGTAAAAAAAATAGGAAATTTCTTCCATACTGGTCTTATCATTAACCAAAAAATAATAATAATAATTGAATATTTAATAAGCTTGATTTGTGGTACTCTTCACCGCTCTTAATTTTATCCTGTAGTTTGTCATGTCTTGTTGGTTTGTATTTATTTATTTTTTTTATCCCTCTGATTTAACGAGTTTCTCATGAACGTCTCTGTAACGTCTGCAGTTGTTTACTGAACTCACCAACTTCGAGCCGGTCACCGGAGAGCTGTCCTTCGCCGAGAAGCGGTCAGTATCTAGACTTTTACACACCTTCTGTATGACGATACATCCTGTTCTTGATTCAACAGCTCTGGCAGTAATCAGGCCTGGGTGTGTCGAGTGAAATTTACCTCAGCTTTACAAAAAAAAAAGGGGGGGGTGAGCAATTACTTTTTCACAGAGGGACAGTTTCTCCCCCTCCGCAATAAATGAGATCATCATTTAAAACCAGCAATTTGTAATTACTTGGGTTATCCATGTGTCATATTAAAATTTGTTTCATGATCTGACTTTATTTTAAGTGTGACACATATGAAGAAAAACAAAACAGAAAGAAGCAAATACTTTTTCACGGCTCTGCATAATGACACATTTAAAATAAATGGATTTTATTTGATCATTTAATGAATAAAATAACCCCTAAGCTGATAGCGGTACAGATTTATATCACACTGATTAGTTTGCTATAAAAGCATGTCTCAATGGGTTAAATTTTCTACAGAATGGTCACATGGAGTTGTTTGTTTGTTTTTGTTTGTTTGCTTGTGTTTTGTTTTACTTAAATTTTCCCCCTCTCAGTGACGTGGACAAACTGCAGAGCCTCCCCGAGCTGGCGTATCGTGGCCTGTGGCTGCTTTGCTCCTCCAATCACGGTGAAGGAAACGAGGTGGGCGTCTAGAATCATCTTTTAACACTTAAATAAAATATAATTTTATATATAAAATTAAATAAAATTATAATTATGAAATTAAACAGCTTTGGTGTTGAGAGAATTGGATAAATAAATAAAGGGCAGTGATCACGGGTTTGTTGCGTTGAATGCGTGTTGGTGGTGTGCAGTGTCGTAGGCGTGTCTTCCACCGCCTGCTGTACGTCATCATGATGATGAGGAAGGAGAGATCCAAGCCGTGTATGCTCGCTCCGTCGCAGGCCGTCTGCGCCGCCAGAGACCAGGCCATCCTCTTCATCAGGTCAGGTGTTTTTTTTTTTTTCCTTTTTCTTCTGTTTTTTTCCTTAAATATTTTACAAATGCTGAAAGTTTACGTGCTCTACAGTCACGTTGTGGATGAACAGATGGAGGCGACGCTGCCACTGCTGAAGATCCTCGTACAGCACATCTGCCACCAGGTGGGGCTACTTAGCGTTCACTTGATTAATTACATTTGGAGTGAAATTTACCTCAGATTTAAAAAAAAATTAAAAAATCACAGTTTATTCATGATTGAGCAAGGGGGTGGGTGGGGGATGGTCAGGGCAATTACTTTTTCACAGAGGGACAGTTTTTTTTTTTTCCCCTTAATAAACGAGATCATCATTTAAAACCTGCAGTTTGTAATTACTTGGGTAAGAACGAGTACATAAGTACATATGTTCGTAAGTCGGATTTGTTCTTAAGTCAGACAAAGTGAGTCTTGTACGCCTTTGACACGAATATACAATGTAAAGCATACCGATCCACTCGACTAAATCTCTGCCATCTTTCCCCACACTGCCATCATGTGGCCAAAAACTGTAACCGCGCCTAAGCAAAATAAATATATATATGTATTTTTTAATTTATTTAATAGGGACAAGAAGGAACACTTAACATGTTCATTCTATAGCACTTATAGCCAAAGCTAATTTGCAATGCTCGTCCCTAGTTCACAGTGTTGTCTCTGCGCCTTTAAATTGTAAGGGGAATCTGGGGCTCTAGTTTGTCTCGGAGCTGTTTTCCACTGTATTGGACTGTGAACTTTGTCTCCCTGAGGATTTTCTGAAATTTCCCGCATCCTCACACACTATTTTTAGTGTCTATTTTTTTTTTGTACAATACATGTGAACTGCGGTCCGGTCGTATCTGCAGAAATTCATAACTCAAACGTTCCTAAGTTGGGGACTACCTGTACTTATTTAATTTATTTTTAATCATTGAACAAGTGTCGAGGTTTTTTTTTTTTCCCTGGTCCTCAGATGGTGGAGAAGGCAGAGTACCGTGCCAGCGGCGCCCAGTCCGTTGGGAAGCTCGTGACCAAGATGCCGTGCCAGGATTATGCTGCTTTCGTCAAGTGGCTGTACAACTACTCTCTGAACACCAAGGTGGCCTTCCGGATGTTCGCCCTGGACGTGGTGATGGTGCTCCTGGCGCAGGAGGAACGGGAACCGGACGAGGGTCTGGAACCCGACCTGGTGCCGTACCTGTCGCACCGCTTCCTGGTGCGCAGCGTGGTGTACGGGCGCCGCTCGGATGTCTCGCCCACGGTCAGAGCGTACGCCATGCACTGTCTCGCTCAGTGTCTGGAGCTGCCCAGCCACAACGCCACCAAGTGGATTCACGAGCTCTTCTCCTCCTCCACCTCAGCTGGTTCTCAGACCACGATGATGACCGGACGCTCCGAGCGTAAGAGCATAAACGTCTCGGGTTACTCTGTAGTTGTATAATAATCTTTCGATATATTCATAATAAAAAAAAAACAACACCACACTGTATATCTATGTATGTATGTTTTTTATTTATTTATTTTCCTCAGAGACGTTAAAGAGAGCGGACACGGCTCAAAAAACAGCGCTGACCTTCCGCACCATCGAGCTGTCCAAGCACAAGAGCCTGGGAGCTGCCAGCCGCCACAGTACTGACGACGGCATGAGCCGCGACGCCACCTCCATCGAGTGTCAGTCCGCACACACACACACACACACACACACACACACACATATGACCTGAATCTATACATCGTTCTCTTTTATTAAATGTTTTTTTTTTCATAGATCAAGAAACCTTGGCTCTGTTTAAACAACGTGTGAGCGACCCCAAAACCAACGTCCGGAAATGTGCCCTAGAGGTACGCACTCGCACTATCGTATATCCTTTAAACGGTAACTACCAGTGACCTTACATCTCTCTCTCTCTCTCTCTCTCTCTCTCTCTCTGTGTTTTAGACTATAATGAGCCTGCTGAAGCACGGCGTGATCACGTGTAGCCTGGACAATCTGGCCATCCTCTCCGAGCGCTGTCGAGACCCGGCTGTGTCCGTGAAGAAGAAAGCCATGCAGTGTCTCATGGATCTCCTCGACGTGAGTCTGCATTCATTTATTTTATTTATATATTTATATATTTGTTTGTGGTGTGTGTGTTTATCACGGATAGCAACTCACCTCAACACCCTTCTCAGGCACTTCCCGACAATGCGGACATCCAGGAGGCCTGGCTGAGGGGCGTGGTCCCTGCCGTGATGGACTCGGAGAGCTCCGTGCAGGAGAAGGCTCTGGAGTGCCTCAACGAAAAAATCGTCACGCACGTTAAAAGTCATTCTGGCTATCGTCATGACAATACCTCACAGAGGGTGGCCTGGGACCTGCTGAGGCTGATGTGTGATAAGTGTCAGGATCTTGGGTGAGTCTCTCTCTCTCTCACACACATCCTCTTCCTTTATACAGATAGTCCCCCACTTACAAACATTTCCACAGATACGAACGGACTGCGGTTCTCCAAACATTCGTAGACGCGAACAAATTATGGAGGTAGCTCAAAATATAGAGACTGCAGTGCACCAGATACCAATATTTACAAAACAATTTCTACCAGAACAAAATTTAAAAAACATATTCTGTAAGACAAAACCAGAAAAACTTTTAGCAAAAGTGCACCTAAAGAACCTTATGTAAAGTCTTGTTCTTCTGGCCAAGGCCGTGTTATAATGTGATATTCATTTATTAATTTTATTATTATTATTTACCTTTTTCCCCAACTCTTTGAATCCCTTACATTATAACGTAATATTATATTGGTTCGAATAAATTAGTTTAATGTTCAATACGTATCTGCCATGAAACAGCCTGAGAAGCTGATATGGCAATAAATCCTTATACAAAAAAACAAATACCAATAATTACATACAATATTTTCAGTGTGTAAGTGAATGAATAATCCTAATTGAGGAAAAGCCTCAACAAATCAAAGTTCTCAGTCCAATACAGTGGAAAACAGCTCTGAGACAAAATGGTGATTTAAAGGCACAGAGACAACACTGTGAGATTAAGTACTCTTTAGGAGCTGTTACGTCTTTTGGCCACATAATGGCAGTGTTGGGTAAGGAGACAGATATTTAGTCCAGTGGATTGGTATGATTTACATTCTATATTCGTGTCAAAGGCGTATAAATGTATCACTTTGTCTGACTTAAGAACAAATCCGACTTAAGAACGTGAACTTGTGAACTACCTGTATCTCTTTTCCTGCCTCTGATTTTCTTTCTCTCTCACTCTACAGGAGATATTTCAGTAAGGCGTTCAGCGTGTGGTCGAGGCAGGAGAAGTTTTCTTCCACGCTGGTGAACAGTCTGATCTGGCACACAGAGCGCGAGCAGGCAGCGCCCGCCTGGCTTCTGCTCTCCAAAGTGGCCGGCTGCTGCGCCAAGATCAACTTGGGCACCATTCTCGATGCCTGGGATAACACCTTCAGGTCAACACGCACGCACACACACACACACACACGCACAGCTGGACTGGTCGACAGAGAAGGAGGAGGAGCTCTAATCTGACTTGTTATATGATTGACAGGTCTCCGGTGGTCGACGTGGCTATGACCTGCCACATCCTGACTGTCCTCGGTCACGTCGCCTCGAGTCTCAACGACGACACCAAAAGCAGGATCATCGGTCAGTCCATCACACACAACTGAAAAAGTGACGTCTGCTTTCTGTAAATAATGACCTGACGCATTTTTAAATGTGTGTGTGTGTGTGTGTGTTTAACTTAGATGATCTGATGGCGTGGCTGAAGGGATTCACTCTCCCGCTGGAGGTGATCAGCGCCGGCGTCGACGCCCTGTTCTGTCTCGGCCAATCCGACAACATCAAGGACACTATGGTAACACAATCGTATTTTAAATATAATTCAAACTTCTTTTTTTTTTTTTTAGAAGCGTCCCATTAACACTCTGTGTGTGGGTTTTGTGTGTTAAAGAGCTTCTTGAACCAGTTCTGCGGAGAGCTGGTGTGTGTGTGCGAGACGTACCTGTCCACGGTGCTCTTAAACGAGAGAGGGGCGGAGAATCTAAACGAAGATCTGCTGGTAAGATCTAATAAAAAATGTAAAGGTAAAAATTTCCTGACACTTTTTTTTTTATCCCGTCTTTCATTCTTTTTTTTTTCTTTCTCAGGTGAAGCACCTGTACACTCTGGGCGTGGCCTCTTTACACTGCCCTGCCAAAGTGCAAAAGCGAGTCTTCCTCCTCGTCCAGTCCATCCTCACGACATCCGAGCAAGCTGGTGTGTTTCGTTATTCTTTTTATTCGTCAATCTGTTTATTCAGAGCGTATAGAAAAAAAAAAAAACGTGTGTGTGTGTTGTACCTCCAGGTGCGGAGCTGCCAGGTAGTCAGCCTCTCTCTCAGTTCAAGCCCTCCTCGATGCCGACAGTTGTACGCGCTCATGCGGTCATCACGCTAGGTACGGCGCGCGCGCGTCCACAAATGTTTCTTCGCTTTTAAACTCTTTCAAAACTTCTGATTCATCTTTTCTCTCTCTCTTTTTTAGGGAAGCTCTGTCTGCAGCATGAGGAGCTGATGTTGCGCTACGTTCCTGCGTTTGCGCGCGAGCTGGAGGTGGGCACGGAGTTGGCGGTGCGTAGCAACGTGGTAGTGGTGCTTTGCGACCTGTGCGTGCGCTACCCGAACACGCTGAGCCGCTACATCAGCAACATCTCGGCCTGTCTGAGAGACGCAGAGCCGGTTATCAGAGAGCAGAGCCTCATCATGCTCACCAATCTGCTGCAGGTGGGGGATGGGATAAAACGCGTATTATTATTATTATTATTATTATTCACTCAGGTTTGTAACCCAGCTCTCTGCCTCTCTCTCTCTCTCTCTCTTTTCCAGGAGGAGTTCGTCAAATGGAAAGGTTCCCTGTTTTTCCGATTCGCGGCCGTCCTGGTGGACCCCGATCCCTCCATTGCTGAGTAAGTCTTCACTTCCTGTTTCAGATCGTGTTTTCCCTTTTTTTAAGACCTGGTGTTGTTTAATTGGCGCTGTTTTGTTTGCAAAAGTCTCTGCGAGTACTGCCTGGTGGACCTGCTGCTGAAGAAGAACCCGCTGATGTTCTCCCAGCACTTCATCGAGTGCATCTTCCACTTCAATGCCTACGAGAAGCACAAGAAGTACAACAGGTTCCCACAGACGGAGAGGTGAGTCTGTCGGGCAGAGGTTAAAATAAAGCAAGTCACTTCTTCTAAACACCAGATACACAATCACACCATTAAATAATATGATAAAAATTATAAAAGCTGTTTGTTGTCTTGATCAGGTTGCAGGTTTAGGTGAAGTGTGCAACCGAAATGATTTGTGAAAATCTGAAAGACTCGGAACACATTGAGAACTAATTAAATCCAAAAGAACTGAAAGAAAATTTGGTGAATCTGAACAAATACAGAATCAATCAAATCGAAGGTAGTCTAAAGAAAAGTACACGAATCAGAACATGTAGAGCACGAATCAAATCCAAATGAATCGAAACAAAACTGAATAAATCAGAACACATCCAGGACAAATCCAAATAAACCAAAAGATATATAAATGCATCTGAACACATCCAGAACGAAATTAGAATCAAAAGAAAACTGAATGAATCAGAACCTGTCCAGAACAAATCCAAATTAATCTGAGTGAATCTGAACACACCCAGGATGAACTGAATCCAAATTAATCAAAGTGTATCTGAATGAATTAGAACAGATTTTAAATCAATCATAACATATGTGAATGAATCAGAGCACATTCTAAAAAAAAGTCTAAACACATTCACAGAGAAACCAAATTAACCTGAATGATTAAAAAACTGAATCCATCACACATCCAGAACGAATCCTAATGAATCAAAGTGTATCTAAATGAGTCCGAATACAATTGTAATAAATCAAAACAAATCTGAAACAGTCTGAACTGTAGCCTGTATTAAAAAAAAAAAACTCACCAGGCGGGGGAGGGGCAGTGGTTTATGGGAATTGATTCACTTTTGGAGCCTAGAGGTCATTCAAGGAACTGCATGTCAAACCATATCTGAAGTAATCTGGACACATCTAGAATAAAACCAAATAAATCAAAAAGCAAATCTAAATGAATTTGAATGATTCTGAATGACTCAATTTGAATTCATCCAGATTTAATCTGATTCAGTCTGAACAATTCTGATTGATTCAAAACACACCCGCAAGCATCAGAACGAATATGAACACATCTGAACTAATGAAAGTGAATCAAAGTCATCTGATACATCTGAACACATTCAGAATAAATCAAAACGTGTCTAAAAGGAATCTGAACATATTCCGAATTGAGTAAAAACTGAGTGAATCTGAACACATTCAGAAATAATCCAGATGAATCTGAACAGTTCAAAACAAATCTAAATGAATCTGACCCCATTTAGAATATATCCGAATGAATCAAATCACATGTAATGAATTAAAACAAATCAGAAACAGTTTGAACACATCCAGTTTGAACAAATCTGAATGAATCAAAACATATCTAAATGAATCTGAACAAATTCAAAATCAATCAAAACATGTCTAAATGAATCTGAACAAATTCAGAATCATATCAAAATGAATCTGAACTATTTAAAACAAATCTAAATGAATCTAAACACATTTAGAATAAATCTGAATGAATCAAAACATACGTAATGAATTAAAACAAATCAGAAACAGTTTTAACACATCATCTAAATTAGTCTGAACAGATTCAGAATCAATCCAAATGAACCAAAACATGCCTAAATGAATCTGAATCTGAACATATTTGGAATTAGTTCAAATGGATCTGAATTAAATGAAAATTTTATGCATATGAACAAATTCAGAATTAATCCAATTGAATCTGAACTATATTAAATTAATCTTAACACAATTAGAATAAATAAAATTTATAAATTTGAACACACTAATTGAAGTGAATCAAAGTCCTTTGAAACAACAATAAAAAAAAATTGGAACACATCTCACGTAATTTAAACTAATTTTAAAAGCATTTAAACAAACAAATTCTGACACATCAAAAGGAATCTAAATTAATTTGAACACATCTGAAGGAATCTGAATTTTAACTTTTAACTGAACAGACTAGAACGAGTCACTGAAATAAACTGAACTTATATGTGTGTGTGTGTGTGTGTGTGTGTGTGTGTGTGTGTGTGTGTGTGTGTGTGTTTTGACAGTGAGAAGAGCAGGTTTTCTCTCAAAGGCCTGGAGAACCAGGGCCAACGTTTCAGGATCTACAGATTCCTCCTGAAACACTTCACAGACGAGCAGCGCTTTAATATCACCACCAGAATCAGCCAGGATGTTCTGGGTAAGTGTTCAGAAGGAGATGAAGAGTGTATTTTTATTTCTGTGTCTTTTATGTTTTAAATATTATAACAGTTTCGTCTTGTGTTTGTGTGTGCGCGCAGCATGTTTTGTGGACTCGGAGCTGCCTTTAGATTCGGAAGGCGCCGCTCTCCTGGCTGATGTCTTCGACGTCCTTTCACTGAAGGAGATCAAGCTGACGGCGATGAGCGGACCTTCACCCGGCGACGAGGCTCCCGAGGACGAGATGGCGGCTGCTAAAGCCGTGCTGCAGAAAAAGCTCATCTCTCAGGTTACAATCCGCACTCAAACACACACACGCAGCTTTTAAAAATATATTTGAGTGCTGGAAATAATCTGATCTTGGGTCATCTGGTAAATTCAAGTGTGTTGTGCTTGAGCAGGTGCAGAAAAAGAACTTTGTGGAGAACGTGATCCCCATGGTCATCGCCTTGAAGAACATGCTGGAGGAGAAGCGCTTGCCCGTGCTCAAACACCTCATGGCGTACCTGCAGGTAAAGGCTGACAGGGTCCAAGGTCAACATAGGATACAGCTGAGGTGGTGATTTATAACGCGTTTGTGTGTTGGTGGGTGTGTTAGGTGACCATGCAGGACTACCGCTCCGAGGTGAAGGAGCTCTTCGCAGCAGACGAGCAGCTCGCCGCAGAAGTGGAGTACAACCTGAAGACCTTTGAGAAGAAAAAGGAGCAGGAGCTGGAGCAGCAGCTCGGCAGTTTCATGCTGTCACCCAGAGCTAAA
>JAOVVB010000034.1:9882736-9892910 GCA_028570985.1 Heterobranchus longifilis | reverse complement strand
TTTCTTGTGAAATTCCCGATAAGTTTGATGTGTCACATGACCCTCTTCCTATTGAAAAAAACAAAAGTTGGATCCAAAATGTCCGACTTCAAAATGGCCAGCATGGTCACCACCCATCTTGAAAAGTTTTCCCCCTCACATATACTAGTGTGCCACAGACAGGAAGTTAATATCACCAACCATTCCCGTTTTATTAAGGTGTATCCATATAAATGGCCCACCCTGTACATCTGAGGGTTAAAGGCCTTGCTCAAGGGCCCAACAGAGGCAACGTGGTGGTTGTGGGGTTTGAACCTGGGATCTTCCGAGCCGTAGTCCAATGCCTTAACCAAGCTACCCCTGGCCCTGGTGATGTCAGTACCATCATCATTATTTATTATTGTTATTGGTTGTTTGTTGTCATGGTGTTTATGTTATTATCAGTTGTGTTCCAATGTTGATGGAGATATTAATAAATGATGGAGTTTTTTATTCTGTTGTTTGTGTTGTTTGTTGTGTTGGACTTATTTTTAGTTACTGGTGCCGGTGGTATTCTTCTTGTTGTGGTGTTATTTTTTGTTGAGTTGTTTGTGGAGTTATTTATAGTTGTTGTTGGTGTTGTTACTGTTGGCGTCGATGTCAGTGTTGCTATTGGTAATGATGGTGATGTCAGTATCGTTGTTGGTGCAGTGGGCATTGTTTTTGGAGTTATTTAGTTATGTTGTAGTTGTATCGTAGATTGTGATTCATATGATTTTTGTTGTTATTTATAGTTGTTGTTGGTGGTGGTGGTGATATTAGTGCCGTTGGTATTGTTGATGGTATTTTTAGGTTGTGGTGATGGTGTTGGCTGTGTTGTCCGTGTTTTTTGTGGTTGTTGATGTACCTTGTTAGTGCTGTTGGTATTGTTTGTTGTTATTTATGGGTTGTTTTGTTGCATGTGGTGCTACTGTTATTAATTGATGTTGGTTGTTTTTTTTTGGGGTTTTGTTGTTGTTAGTGGTGTTGGTGTTATTTGTGGTTGTTATAGATGGTGGTGCTGTCGGTATTGTTATTGGTTGTTATTTTTGTGTTGTGTCGCTGTTGTTTGTGGTTACTCGTGTCGGTGGTATTTTTGGTTGTTGGTGTTCGTCCTGGTGTCACCATAGTGTTTCCTATTTTTCCTTTTTTTATTATTAGTTGGCTAACTTTTTTTTTTTTTTTTTATTTCTAACTTGAAGGCTTGTTCTTGTCGCGTCCAGATTACATTGAAATGCATTTTCTCAGAGAGAAACCACTCATTCAGGTAGTTCTCATTTTCAATAATCTGATAAGAGAGCACAGAAAAACAAACATAAGCACCGATCCTGTACACAAATAACTTTCCCCGCATACACATTGACGTAACTTTTGTTTTTAAGCCAGCAACTCGTACAGTCTGATAACTTGTAGCTTGTAGACTTTTCATTTTTTTTCTGACTCACTGAAGCTCCTATACTTAGACATAACAACTTAAGTAGACCATGTTGCATCATGTTTCACTTGTCTTATATAAGAGCATCGGACAGCCGTGATCTATCTCACTGCCATCTTCTCTGTCATCCTTGCTTGCTTTCACAAATAAAACTACTACTACTATTTTTTTGAGCGTAGAGTAAATGAATTGGTGGTGCAGGGTTTTATCAGTGGCTGATGCAGGTGTTTACTAAGCAGGAAGGCTGATGGCTGTGATGGAGAAAAGGAGAAAACCAAGAACTTTATTAATTGCCTATCTGTCCAAACTGGGGATGTAGCAGTACCTGTATAATGTTAAGATACTGTTTTCCATCCATGTATACTCGTACTCGTATTTATGAAGTTGTCATAACACGTGACATAAGTGCTAGTGCTGTTGTTGTTGGTGTTAATGTTGTTGTAGTGGTCATGTTTTTGGTATGTTTTTGTTTTTTTGTGATGTTGTTAGTGGTGAGGCTGCTGTTGTTGTTGGTTGCAATGTTGTCGCCAGTTGTGATGTTGCAGTTGTTGGTGATGCTGCTGTTGTGATTTTGTTTTTGGTGATGTTGCTGTTGTTGGTGGTGATGTTGTTGGTGATGGTGATGTTGCAGTTGTTGTAGTGGGTGACGTTGTTGTGTTGGTGGTGATGTTGCTGTTGTTGGTGGTAATGTTATTGGTAGTGGTGATGTTAAGGTTGTTGTTAGTGATGTTGCTGGTGGTGGTGATGTTGATAGTGGGGGTGTTGTTGGTGATGGTGGTCATGTTAGTGGTGGCGACGTTGCTTTTGTTGTTGATGCTGTTGGTGAACAACATCCTGTTTTTTATTGTTTTTGATGGTGGTAATGTCGCTTTTGTTGGTGAGGGTGGTGGTGATGCTGTTGTTGTTGGTGCTGATGCTGCTTTTGCAATGGTAGAGGTAATGTTGGTGGTAGTGGTGATGTTGCAGTTGTTGTTGGCAGGACACGCTGCTGTCGCGATGGTAGTGGTGATGTCGTTGTGGGTGGCGCTGGTTGTAGTGGTGGTAGTGATGGTATTGTTTTTGATGGTCTTCAGGGTGGCAGGGTGTTAGTTAGTGGTGTTGCTTTCGCTATTGTTGTCGGAGTGTGCAGAGTGAATGAATGACTTACACGCACACTAAATTAGTTGCCCGGACTAAGAAAATGCTGCATATGAGTGTGTGTGTGTGTGTGTGTGTGTGAGAGAGAGAGAGAGAAAGCGGGCAGTTAGATAGATTCAGAGTCACCTGTGTAAAATGGAAAAACCCCAGTGGCTTTCTGTGTAGAGCTAATGCTTCAGTAGTACCGCGAAAATATATTCAAATTTGTGTGAGTGTGTGTGTGTGTGTGTGTGTGTGTGTGTGTGTGTGTGTTATTATGTACTTATTTGACCTTTCACTCTGGGTGAAAAGGGGACAGGGATTAAAACCACTACCTACAGCAGGAACACATATGCTCACCATATGTGCGTGTGTGTGTGTGTGTGTGTGTGTGTGTGTGTGCGCGTGTTTTCCAGTGTGTGTTATGTATCCGAGGTAATAACTCTGAACATTTTTATTTTGAAAACATGACGAAATTAGTGTGTAGGTGCAAGTTTTACACACACACACACACACACTGAAATTCCAACCTCAAATTCCTTTTGTACAAACTGTAGCTTCGACATTTTCCCATGAGATTTCCTCATTACGTTACATAATGTTCTGGTTCCCGTCTTACATAAAGGAATCAAGCATCATAAATCTAATCTGTCTATCTGACTGTCTGTCTCTCTCTCTCCCTCCCACTGTCCTTCTTTCTGTTCCTTTTTTGTATTACATGTCTCGTAAGAAATATCAGTAATCAGTAGGCAATGTGCTGTAAGTCAGATCTATCTCCTGATGAGAAGCCGAGGGTGAATGATTGCGGTGTACAATACAGTACGTGCGCTCTCCAGGTGGAAATATACTATAATGAACCCTACCTGTAAAGCGCGACGCATTGATTCCTTATTTATTCCTTATATAAAACAGCTGCTCTGCTTTCAAGAAGAAAACATTTTAACCCTAAAGGTCAAGCTCTCACATGGTTTGATTGAATAAATCTGCCGGAAAATTGCTACTAAATTATTCACGTGAACGACACGACCTGCAAGTCTGATCCCGAGATCAGATTTACTGCCGTCTTATGTTACCTGAAAAGCAGACTGCGTTTATGTATGAGATGAGAAGTGTTCCCGCAGTGCTGAAATCAGGGTTCTGTCTAAGAATCTGAGGCGCGGTATCGACGCGGCAGAGCTCCGCTTACAGCGTGTTTATTGTTCCTCGCTGCTGTCGACGGCTCCAGGGTATTTCTTATTGCTTTAGCTGTTTTAAGACGATGAGATTCTTCATGAACCGTTTGTGCGTTTATGGAGTTGGGTTTGGAGTTTCGCTGGGTGTCAGCTTTAATTATCGGCTGCAGCTCCGACTCAGAGCCTGATTTTATCAGAAAAAGCGTCAGGAATTAAAGTTGTGACTAAATCGATACAAGTGCCAGGGTTATTATTATAGAGGCAAGGCATGGGACTCTGAATTAAAGACGGAGATCATGGCAGTGGTGTATGACTGTCTGTGGAAAAGGGGTGTGGCCTGAGTGTCTGTCTGATATTATGAAGGAGGCGTGGCCTCAAAGTCTGTTTCATCTAGCAAAGGAGGTGTGGTCTGAGTGTCTGACTGTTTGAGCAAAGAAGGCATTGTCTTGGAGTTTATTTTAGAAAAGAGTGTGTGGGTTGTTCTAGTGAAGGAGGCGTGGCCTTGATGTCTGGCTGTCTTAGTGAAGGAGGGGTAACCTTGGTATCTGGTTGCCTTAGTGAAAGAGGCGTGGCCTTGATGTCTGGCTGTCTTAATGAACAAGGCATGTCCTTAGTGTTTGTCTGTCTTAATAAAGGAGGCGTGGCCTTGATGTCTGGCTGTCCTAGTGAAAGAGGCGTTGCCTTGATTACTGGTTGTCTTAGTGAAAGAGGCGTGGCCTTGATGTCTGGCTCTCTTAGTGAAAGAGGCGTGGCCTTGATGTCTGCCTGTCAGTGAAAGAGGCGTAGCCTTGATGTCTGCCCGTCTTAGTGAAAGAGGCGTGGCCTTGATGTCTGCCTGTCTTAGTGAAGAAGGCGTGGCCCTGATCTCTGACTGTCTAAGTGAAGGAGGCATGGCCAGGATGTCTGGCTGTCTTAGTGAAGGAGGCGTGGCCTTGATGTCTGGCTGTCTTAGTGAAGGAGGCGTGGCCTTGATGTCTGGCTGTCTTAGTGAAGGAGG
This sequence comes from Heterobranchus longifilis, assembly GCA_028570985.1. Taxonomy (NCBI): domain Eukaryota; kingdom Metazoa; phylum Chordata; class Actinopteri; order Siluriformes; family Clariidae; genus Heterobranchus; species Heterobranchus longifilis. Next base: position 9,888,193 of record JAOVVB010000034.1, on the reverse strand, counting down.
CGTGGCCATGATGTCTGGCTGTCTTAGTGAAAGATGCATGGCTATGATGGCTGGCTGTCTTACTTAAGGCGGCATGGCCTTGATGTCTGGCTGTCTTAGTAAATAAGGCGTGGCCTTGATGTCTGGCTGTCCTAGTGAAAGAGGCGTGGCCTTGGTGTCTGGTTGTTGATCGCGGCACAGCTAGTCTGACTATTATAATAAAGGAAATGATGCATCAGTGCCCACTTGTCTAAGCAAAAGTGGTATGTCCAGATTGTCTCTTAAAGACAATGAAGAAGGTGTGGCCTTAGTGTCTGTCTGTTTTAGTAAAGGAGGCACTTTACCATAATAAAAGCTGTTTACCAGCACCGTGTCTCAATGATGGATGGATAAAAGTAAAAATAAATCTAAATGAATGAGTGTACTGAACGTTCCCTCTCTCTCTCTCTCTCTCTGACTGTAGGTTATTATACGTGTGTGGAGGTGATCTTCACTCTCAGGAGACAGGTCGGCTTCTACATGATGGGTGTCTATGCTCCTACGCTCCTCATCGTGGTCCTGTCATGGCTGTCTTTCTGGATTAACCCAGACGCCAGCGCAGCCCGGGTTCCTTTAGGTCAGTCTGCAGATAAAAGTAACAACCGGTGAATAAAAAACACGAGGTGTGCTGGTGGGTGAAAAAGAAACAAATGGTTTTAAACTGTATTTCACTTTTCATCTGTGAAGTGGCCTTGAAATCAAAAAGTAGTGCTTCAGAGGGTTTTGTACCTGTCCCTTTGGAGGTCATGAATATTGATGTGATATTACCATCCCTCTCTCTCTCTCTCTCTGTGTGTGTGTGCAGGTATCCTGTCTGTCCTGTCGCTCACCTCTGAATGCACGTCTCTGGCATCTGAGCTGCCGAAAGTCTCTTACATGAAGGCCATTGATATCTGGATGATCGCCTGCCTGCTGTTTGGCTTTGCCTCGCTGGTGGAATATGCCGTGGTTCAGGTATATGTGTGTGTGTGCAGGATATAGAAATTGTGTGTAAGTGTGGTGCTTGGTTGCACCATGGACAGGAGTGCAACAGACAATGTGACGTGGTCCATTTCAGCACAGGATCCATTAACTCGAGTAGCACTTGTACAGTTTGTACAGTACTGGGAATAATGTTGCCCGTATACAACACTCCAATTGCTCTCTTTGGGAGATAAGGAACTAGTCAGACTGAATCATTTTCAGCAGTAAACAAAGTTTATCTACATAGTCTTTTACAAACTGCTCCACAGAGTGCAAAGAGGTAAAACAGTCAAGAGTCAAGAACGTTAACAACAGACAAAATGGGCCTTACAGAGAAATCAGATGGTAAAGCGTCTAGTGTTACACCAGGGTTCTGTTAGTGTCTCTCGAACTTGGTTTCACATGTACTAGACTTTTGTTACTTATGTCTCATCTATACACACTTTTAATTCCTTGTAGCACTTCTTTTAAGCTCAGAAGTCTCCACATTAAAGGGCATCCTTTATGCGAAATTTACTTTTAAGTGGGTCAGTGTCGTTGGTCTTTAGGCTGCTCCCGTTGAGGGGTCGCGACAGCAGACCACTCGTTCTGCAGACAACCTGGCACAGGTTTTACACCAGATGCCCTTCCTGACGCAACCGTCCCATTTCTATCTGGGCTTGGGACCGGCACTGCATCCAGTGGCTGGGGTTTGGGCATTGGGTGGGAATCGAACCCAGGCCTTTCATACGATAGGCGAGAAACCTACCACTGAGTCCCCAGTCTGTGTAAACACTAAAAAACATAAGAAGAAAAAAATTCCCCCGCTGTTTGTTTCCTGTGTATTTTTTCTTTATTATTGATTTTTTACAAAAACATTTTGTATGAGTATTGTCATCTGCCATGTGAAAGGCCCGGGTTCAATTCCCACCCAACGCCAAAACCCCAGCCACTGGATGCATCGCCAGTCCCAAACCTGGATGAAAAGTCAGGGTTGCGTCAAGTAAACCTGCGCCAGGTTGTGTGCGGATCGGAAGCGACCCCTCGACAAGTCCCACAACAACAAAAAGTATTCCAACACCAAATAAAAAGTTGCAGAACAATACTTGTATTATCTGTAAGTGACCACTTTCCATACAAGAAAAGAAATCTTCCGGGTTTTGCATGCAAAAAAGAAACAGTTGCAACAGTCAAAGTCCTCAAAAGAACTGTGTGTGTGGTTCTGCGGGATGCTGAGTAAACTTTAGTAGCTAATTTCCTTATAAAACTACACAAATTAAACCTGAGACTAAAGTGTCTTCATACCAAATACCTTGTTGACTTTGTTTCATTAATTACTATTTACTGGGCTTTATAATTCCTTTTCTTTTTTTGAAGACATCTGTGTTCTACAGTTGTTGTTTTTTTCTTCATGTACCTAAGACTTCTGCACAGTACCTTAGAACGAACGCCAAATATTCATGATGTCATCATGAACTATCGATCTTAAATATAATGTTTGGTCAGAAATGCATGTCAGAAATGCATGATAAGATCACAAATATGAACATTTCATTTCGTTCCCTGACCCCTGATTGGCTAGAAAAATGCACTTCCGCTAAGGGGTGTTCAGATGAAGTTTATGTAAAGCTCCTGACACTGAAACGGCGCGTTTGAAAAGGGAGTGAAAAAAAAACAATCAAGTGAGTGTATTTCAGCTGGAACGTTAACAGACACATTTTTTGTTTCGGGTAAATCCCGGTTAATGCTGTAGCCTCCCGTAACCTAGAGAGAGCTGATTGGCCGACTTCTCTCAGAGAAAAGGGATGAAGGCACTTAGTCTTTGGCCCTCTCTGATTGGCAGTTGTTGCCTTGATGTGGGAGTGCCCTGATTGACGGGTAGGAATTAGCTACGACTAAATTAGGGAGAAAATCTGGCAAAAAATCTAGAGAAAAAAAAAAAGATGTCATCATGCCAATATGACATGATATTTAAAAGTTAAATCTAAAAGACAAGTTGTAACCAGGAAATATTATGAATATAATAATGCCTAATAATAGAGCAAAAAGTTTTCAGTTATTTATAGCTCGAACCTAAAATATTGTAGTGAAATCCTTTAAGCCTCTGAACAATTTTACAGCGTGAGCACAAGATACGAGCTGGGATTTTAGCCAAGCCTCTTTTTTTTTTTTTTTTTTTTTTACAGCCAGGCATGTCAGAACCAATTGAACTCCACATTACTTCAGTTCCAGTAAAGCGAAAGGAGTTACGAGTTACTCTAACTGTGGCGTAGCTTCTGGTTCACGCGAGTGCTGTTTGTGTGAACGATGTGACAGGTGATGCTGAACAGTCCCAAACAGATAGAGGCGGAGAAGATTAGGATGGCGCAGAAGGAGAAGGAGAAGGAGGAGAAAGAGAAGGAGAAAGAGAAAGAGAAGGAAGGGAAGGCGCCGTCCAAGGCCAACTCCATCAACGGGACCGGAGGGACCCCGATTCACGTTAACACGCTGCAGGTGAGGAAGGTTAAACGCTCTACGCCATCGTGGCAGTGGGCGTGGCCAGAAATTATATGTCGATTTTGTCATAACAATGTAATCGAGCTTAAAGTTGCATGTGTTGCACGTTTTGTTAGTAAATTCAGAACTCATTTAAGCGGTCCAGCTCCCAAGGTTTATCAGTAAGAGTGTGTGTGTGTGTGTGTGTGTGTTCATGCTTGTGTTAGATTGCACTCTCATGCTGCTGAGATTTCTCCTGGACCCCTGTCGCAGTTTGACGGACTTTACGATCATTATTAACCGTCTACACTACACAATGTTCTGAGCATGCTCGGTGAGACACGGTCGAAGAAGAAGGAAGGAAGAATAAAGGATTGTGTGGGCTTTGAGTCTAATGTGCGCTAACAGTCAAGAAGCCTGAGGCGATGAAGATGCAGCACACACGGGCTTTTGTTCTTCTTACAGGATAAAACTCCCTCACGTGCTTAGAATCAGTTAGATGCAGTTTCATCAGGATCAGGATTTAATTCATTTAAACTCAATGACACGAGCCACTTGGTTCGTCTCCATGGGATGATGTTCTACATGGTAGACCTCTACTATGAAATTCTGACCTCTAGAATACATACAGTATATTTACTCTATATGGACTCGTCGGTATCTCACATTTGTGTGCGTGTGTTGTGTGTCCTCACCGCCAGGTGGTCGAAACCCGTTGTAAGAAGGTGTGCACCTCGAAATCGGACCTGCGCTCCAACGACTTCAGTATCGTCGGCTCTCTGCCGCGCGACTTCGAGCTCTCCAACTTTGACTGCTACGGGAAGCCCATCGAGTCCACGAACGCGCTGCTCAAATCACAGAACAAGAACGCCAAGAAGCCGGCGCCCCCCAAACCCGTCATCCCCTCCGCCGCCAAGCGAGTCGACCTGTACGCTCGCGCCCTCTTCCCATTCTCCTTCCTGTTTTTCAATGTCATCTACTGGTCTGTTTACCTGTGAGCATCTCAAAGTGTGTGTATATGTGTGTATGTGTGTGCGAGTATGTGTGTGTGTGTGTGTGTGTGTGCGTGTGTGTGAGAGAAAGATTTTCAGCATGCATGACTGCCAAGACAAGGTTTCCAGCATGCACCTTCCAGTGTTTTCCATTTCCACCTGATAACGAAGCTGAAGCGTCATTCACTATTCGCGGTTGTCGATGTGGCAAAAACAATCACGTCCAAATAAGGCTATGAACAGTTTAATATCCCTAAAATACTTATTTAATTGCCCTAAAAAAAGGTCGGCTGTTTGCTGGGACTAGCAAGTCTGTAATTTTAAGTGATTCTCCAGTAAGGCATAGTAAACGGTAATGTCCAAAATTATCAGAACACCCCAAATTGAGAACCAAAACAAATTATAAATCTGAAAATCAGCAAATCAGAAAAGTAACACACTGTAAAGAACTGAATTTATACATCCAGTCAGCTACAAAAGTATGGTCATGTCATAGTGATAAAGAACCACTTATGTTAGCGTCACTTCCAGGCTTCAACAGTGTCATTTGTAGCACTTTGGAAAAAAAAAAGTAAAGCCTCAACGTGGGTGCATGACTTTGCAAAGTTAAATATTCCAAAACGGAAAGCCCCGAGTTGTTTCTAACAGCATTAAGACCATTCTAAGTCGCGCGTGTGTGTGTGTGTGTGTGTGTGCAGGCATTTTTTTTTTCCAGAGCCTGTGTACTGACCCGAATTTCTTCTAAACAATGTGTTACCCCATATACTAAAATGCAGACTGGGCATTTCTGTGGCTTATTATTAACTTGAAGGTTTTTTTTTTCCCTCTGCTGAGCTGGTTATGTTCTGCATGTTCCCAAAAGGCTGTGTGTTTTGTAGGAGTGTGTATAAAATGGAGACGCTGTTATAATAAAGAGCTTCGTTCATCACTGAGGACCTTCGTGCTCTTCTTTTACAAGTGTATGTTACGTATCATTTTAATTGTGTTTCTTTTTCTTCTTTGCACCAGAAAGCTGTGAGCCTAGTTATTA